>APFE030817096.1:25929-97352 GCA_000404065.3 Pinus taeda | reverse complement strand
CAACCTTGGCCTCAAAATCAAAATGCTTTTCAAGCATGGTTGCAAAGCATGCAAAATCCTTATGGGAGATTTGCCCAATTCTATCAATATCCTCCATCCTTTCAGAATCAGCAAACTCCCCAATTTCCAAATCAAAATCAACAGCTATCATTGCCATATCCTCACCAACAACAACAACAACCTCCTCCACAAAATCAAAATTCTCAACTCTCCCAGCAGAAGTCAAATCAACTTCCCTCTCAGCCATTACCCAATCCAAATAATAGGAATCCTCAAAATGCTTATATGATGGAAGGTCAACCATTCCCGACCTATATGGTTGTTCCTCTCAATGAAGTACAACTCAGATCAGGTAGAATCCTAGATCAACCTTCCACAAGTGTTCAGCCACCAAGCATTTCTGAGGAAGAATCTCTCAAAGTCAATAAGGGTTCAGAAGTGTCCCTTCCAAACCCAAACCTTCAAGAAAAAGAATCAACTCCCATACTTGAGCAACCTTCATCTTCAACTACACCTCCTTTCCCTGAAAGATTGCAAATTGACAAAGGAGTGGAGAAGCAAATTTGGTTGCCTGAATATAGCTTTCTAGATGAATTGAAAAATGTCTGTATCAAGATCCCCTTGTTACAAGCCATTAAGGAAATTCCCATTCTAGCAAAGACAATAAAGGAGTTGAGTTTGAAGAAAACAGGGAAAAGAACCAAAGATACTAAAAGGATACATCTAGTTGGAAAAATTGCATACATAATGATGGGTAAGATTACCATGCAAAAATATGTGGATCCTGGTAGCCCTATTGTCAAAACTCATATTAATGGGGTTGAAATCCCAAATACTTTGATTGACTTAGGAGCCGCGGTCAACATTATGAGTAGACAGACCATGGATCAGTTAAAGCTTCCTAACCTTCTCTTTACACCTACTTTGCTGCAACTTGCAGATCGTTCAATCATTAAACCTGATGGTGTATTGGAAGACATTCCAGTATCTCTAGATTCTTGGGAATATCCAGTTGATTTTATGATTTTAACCCCCAAGAACAATCTAGGAGGACATCCTCTTATTTTAGGAAGACCTTGGCTGGCAACAACTGCTGCCTTCATCAGTTGTAGGTCTGGGGACATGTATATATCAGATGGTAATTCTACCAAGAAATTCAACTTGTATCCTCCAGCAAAGACAATAACAGAAATAGGAGAAGATGAGTGGGTTAATGATGAGGATACTATTAAACATGTTCTAACCATCTCTGAAATTAGTGAGGATAGTCAAATTCTAAATACATTAGAAAATTTTGAAGTACCTTTAGAATATGACTCTACACAATTCCAGTTAGATGCAGACATTGAATATCTCTCCTCTAGACAAATGTCTCTCTTCTCAATGGAAGAGTTTGGTAATTCTACAGTTGAAATCTTCCCAGGAAAAACATTGAACATTAATAAAAACCTAGGAAGACTACAACAGGAAGAATTAACTAAAATGTTGCAAAAACATTCCACTTCCTTTGCATGGGAATACACTGATATGAAAGGAATCGATCCTAAGACTTGTATTCATCACATCTATATTGAAGAAAATAGCAGACCTATTAGGCAACCACAAAGGAGGATGAATCCAAATCTTAGGGAAATCGTGAAAGAAGAACTTCAGAAATTGCTCAAAGTAAACTTCATTTACCCTATTTCAGATAGCCAGTGGGTTTCTCCCTTGGTTATAGTGCCCAAAAAGAATGGTAAATGGAGAGTTTGCATTGATTATCGAGAATTGAACAAGGCAACCTTAAAGGATCATTTCCCTCTACCTTTTATTGATCAGGTACTAGACACTTTAGCAGGTAAGAAGTACTTCTCATTCTTGGATGGTTTTAGTGGGTATAATCAAATTCAGGTAGCACTTGAAGATCAAGACCCCCACTAGCCCCACAACAAAGCAGTACACCCCCTTCTCTTTCCTCACAATTCCTCGGGCTACGTCACTACCTCCAATGTGTACAAATTGATCATTCAAGGATGCCTCATAGCACTCTGGCTTCCAAGAGTTCCAACTACCCTCAGTGGTCTCCAGGTACCCTCCAAGGCCATATAGGGACACCCATCCCTACACTTCTCCCTCCAATGTTCTATTTTTCCCTGAGCTATCCCAAGGAGAGGTGTTCTCGTATCTAGACACACATAGGTCCTTGATGTACAGTAGCGAGGAACATTTGGTTCTCCCCAAAACCAGTTCCACAATTATCCGTTGGCAGACTTTGATGAGAAGGGAAGTTGAATGTGTCATATTCCCTTCCCTTTTCCTTTTATATATAGTTTAATATTGCAATATTTTAATCTTATTCCTAAAGTTAATTTTAGGAGCATTATATCATTTGGTGTAGGAACCATGTCTGAGTTATACCACCTCACTTTTCTCTCTTTTTGGGGTCCTAGCCATCATGTCCTTTATTAATACACATGCATTTAAATGTTATAGTTGAAAATATTGCTAGCCTTTTGTTACATAGGCTCTCCGGTTGACCACACACTCTTGACCTTAAAACATATTAGTACACTAGCCCACTAACCTAACACATTTATACACATAGAGGCATGCACACCTCAATAAAACCCAACTCACTAGCCTAGGTACTATATGTACATATTCATTACAATTCATGGATTAATATGGGGGGTATTATAATATAGGTGTTGTGAATTTCCTACGCCTTGGGGATCTCTTCACAATCATATTCATTTTCTTTTACCGCAAACCAACATTGCTTTTTAACACTCGAGTGGGAAAATTTAGTTCTAATAGAACCAAATAAGGAGATCATTTTTGATGATATTATTGAGAATGTTGTAGTCCAATTTGACCCTCTTTAAAAACTGAGCTACATCAATTAATTCTACCTCACATGAGCCTTTATCTAGTTACTACTAGCCTTGTTCTACCTCTCAAATTCATTTTCGTCATTTTAACCTACCCCTTACATTTAAATTATATTATACTTTAATCCTTTAAAATTTAATAAAAAAAATTCTCCCCTCACAAAGTGTACCCGGTTACAATATCATCTACGTTTAACTTATTATACACCATATATAATCTTATGTATCTAAATATACTTATATCTTAATACTTATACATAATCCTAAATTAATACAAATGGTATTTTAAGTTAAAGAAATAAAATAACATGATCCATAAATACCTAATAAAGTGACGGATAAAAAGTAAATACGTGATGATAAATTCTTAAAATATTACTTAAAAATGAATTCTATTTTAAAGCATAATTCATTTATATAATGATAATAATCAACCACTTGGGGATATAACTATTTATGTGTCTTAAGTCATTCACATGTGTGAAATACTATCAGTATTCAAAACAAGAATTAATACCTGATGTGTTTTGCCATCGTCAATCTTATTAATTTTCAACCCATAGATATAGAAGCTCCAAAATCACGTTTCCACATCCATCTTTATCCTCCTATTTTTTCTCCCTCTTTTTAATTGGTTTAATAGATTGGAAAACAACTTATATTAAAGTTAAACACCAAACCTGTTCCTATTTTTCTAGGGTTTTCCACTTTTTCCAAGGCTTTAACATATATGAATTAGTTTGAGATACAACTTTAATAGATCATTTATCCAACTATGAGCCTTGATGGGATAAGGTAAGGAAATAAATTTGTTTTATTTTACATTCAAATCATTATGAAAATATTATGAAACTAATCCTCATTTTTTATATATGATACAGGTCCGTTTATTGAGGATGATTTTAAAATATTGGTTATATAATGGGAAAGTTAGAAAACTAACTTTTTGGAAATAAAAGGAGTTGAAGTTATGAAATTAGTCTTATCATTAGATCATTGGAGGGTAGTTTTGGGAGGTGAAACCTTATTGTTTCAAAGGCATAATGTACATGTTATGTTGGCATGCTTCATCATGATGTGAGATTTTAATATATGTTATTAAGATTTATATTGTTTTCTTTGATATGTTCTTATATTTTTATTTACTGGTAAATGTGAATTATTTCTGATTTGACATGATCATATAGTGAATCTTACTATATGGTTGATTTAATGCTTTTTAAATATTATTTAGAGAGTTTAAATCATATTTGAGTGACATGTTGCATATAGGAATTATGTTGATACACAATATCTTTTCCTTTCACATTTCATTTTAATATTAATACATACTAGTTATATTTTTTTTTCTTATTTATTTTGTTGTAATGTTCTTTTACTAGCATACAAGGACAATTAATGATGATATGGCATCATCACATTCTAACCTTCCATACATTATTTTATTTAATATTTCTTAAAAATATATTATTTAAAAAGGTTTAAGTTAACATTCTCATTTATTTGTTGCAAATTGAAACAATATAGATACATGATATCGTATGATTTTATTGCACATTTCATTTGGATATATTCACATCAACACGTTTTATTTTTTCTTATTTCCCCTTTATTGTTATTTTAATTTTAATTTCAATTCTAACCATCATTTTAGGTATGGATCATGATGCATATTTGAAATTTTCATTTTTAGTCATTAATGATTTATTTATTTGATAGGTTTCACATATTGTAAGCCTCACCACCTATATTTCCTAAAGCATCATTTCATTTATAATATGGCCTATCTTTAATTAAAGGATATTATAGTCACAATATTTTTATTCTTTCATATATAACATCAAACATATGGAATACCCCTTGTGATTGGAGACGACCATTCTCCAACCTAAAGTAGGAAGATCGATAAATCCTCATTGGATGCCTTTCAGATTGTTCCTTGTCTCTAGGAACTTGTCAAGAGACAACATCATTTTTGGCATCATTAGCGGGGAACAAAGTGTAAAGATTATGTTTCTCTGGTAAATGATAAATCGTTAAAATTGTGATTTAGTGGTAAAGAAGAGCACAACAACATGTGCATATGAAGCTTCAAGAAAATATTTATTTGCTTAATTTTTCACTGAGTGACTCAATTTATTTGTATCATTTATATTGTTTAAAAGGATTTTTGTTGGGCTTCTTTGGTAGCTACACGATTTTCCCTTCTAGATTTTTCTAACGTACTTATTTTTCCTGATGAAATTTCTAACACAGATGTATGGGATAAATACTTTCTCCACTTTCAAGAAGATTATGATGAAGACCCCATTCAACATCTAATGGAATTCTACAATTGCATTTTCAAGATCAAGTTTTATCATGAGGATATACTTAATGAATTATTTGTGATGTATTTAGAAGGAGGCGCTAGACCATGGTATAGGGCACTTCATCCTTATATAATTTATTCTCTAAAATATTTTCATGTAATATTTCATGAGCATTATAAAAGTAGGCATCTCTCAGAATAACTTAATAATGATTGTCGCAATTCAGAAATTTTTTTATACTGATAATACTCCAGAAAATCAATATGAAGCTAATGATGGAGAACCCGAATTCGAATTTCCTCATAATGAATCTAAAGTTGAAAGTTATTTTGATGAATTTAACCTTGAACATGTTAAAAATATTGGGGGGTGGGTGAATCAATATTTCATGCCCAATCAAATTTTACTTAGTTTATACTTTCTTTTTCAAATTTATCTAATCCATTATTTCATTAACAACACAATGTGTTAGGAATATTCAATAAACCATGTGAAGCATTACACATAAGAGCATATAAACCATAAGAATGCAACACATCATCAACACACCAACACAACGACACCAAATTTTTAGTTGGAATCCCAATTGGGAGAAAACCACCATTGTTGTTGTCTTATTCTTCTTAATATTATTAAGAAATTCTTCCATTACATCTTGAATTGACATAGACTCTTATCAGTGCACAAGCTCCTAACTATTGGAGCCTACCACCTCCTCCTGTTTCACTAGCTTTGAATGGAAGGAAGCTACTACTCCATAATAAAGTTTACCAGCTACTACCATAAGGAAGCTCCTACTCCCTCAATGAAGGAAACAACCCTTAGTTCCTCTTTGGACCATGTTTTAGAATCTTTCACATGATCCACTTGAATCAAAACTAACACAAAACCTGTAGGCCACATTTTATCCATTTTTAAAACTAATCATCCATTATGCTCAATCATTGAATAATTGAATACCAAGATAGCAATAACCTCTCCAAAATTAATCATCGATCGAACAATTATACTTAATAGACTATCAAAGCCAAGTTCATCATTTCTATCAAATACCAAGTCAAACCCTGTCAAATAGAAAGTCTATATCTTAGCTCAAAACCAAGACAAACAAATACCATGCTCATCAAAACATTCCTTGTCAATCAACAATTCTCATCAATGCAAAAACCCTCTATCAAAACATAAAAGGTCTCCTCTAAGCAACACCATCATCAACTCAACAATAGACTCATATCTATTAATGACAATCAACAACATATATCTAAAACAACAGTAGCCATATAAGAAACAAAATCATAGTAGCATCATCAATAAGAAGTCATGAACACAATAGCAAAGAAAAATAACAAAATCTAATTTATAAGCCTTTATCCTCTGCCCACATACAACCTCTATCACTCAAAACTTTGTCAAAGTCATTGATTTCTACACGTAAAACCAACCCTCTATCACAGATCTTTATATACACATCAAGGCACTTATTCAAGGTAATCTCATCATATCACTATACATTCCATTACTACATACATATGAGAAAAATAAATTGGTGTACCACAACACATCATGCAACATAAACCATCTCTAAATACAAATTTCCATACTAACATTGATCATAAATCTTTGTCACAATACTTCGTTAACTAGGAAAAACATTGACATCAATTCACCAAGCATCATTCAATTCACCATCATCAAGAAAGCAAGTATAGATCTTGTTGGAAACTAGATCACTACTAGGAGTTGAATCAGTAGTGTGGAACTTTAAAAAAAATTTGCAATTACTTATTCTTTTACACCATGCAAAAACTGGAAAAAAAAATAAGGACCATAGATCAGAGCACCAAAACAAACATGCAACCATAAAAACAATCAACACAATGGACACAAGTATGTCTGGTGGAAAACCCTCTCTAGGGAAAAATACCACCCGGTGTTGCTACGCTACTCAAATTCTATTATGTCATGCAAATTCTTTACATAGAGTTATACATATGGCTACTATAAATGGATATTGTTTCTCAAGCGAATCTATGGACTACCATCCACTGAAGGCCACCATGATCAATAGTCCTTGCCCAGATACTATTGGACTATCAATGACTCTAGAGGCTCTGATTTACTACAAGCTACCACAACCAACTAGCCTTGCTTAGTTTCTACCGAAATATCCAACCACCATTGGATTTGAGAAATATGCTCTCTTATATCGAATTCGCCTGAGTCCTCCAACTCGTCTCCTCTATGCAGTTCTTGTTTCATATATTTTCCGACTGGAATTGAGAAATTCTCAACATGAGCTTTGTAGAAACATATTGTCAAAGCACAAACAAAAGTATGAATCTCCAACTCCAAATATTATAAATGCAACAATACCATCTCTCCAAACACTACTCTAATCAACACTACTGCAATATGCTTCAGAATTTCTATACTAGATAACAAATGCAATTTGCAAGCTTCTTCTCCACCTACACACTCTCATAAATCAACTAGACAAACAACAAAATCACAATGATATTCCTCCAATATGTAGATGAACTCAAGTGCTCAACTTAATAATTAATCAGAACTATTGAGCATCACAACTATGTTCATATGCTAGATCTGATTCAGATTCATCTCTTTGAATCTATCAACCTATAACTCCATTATCATTTTTGATATTTTCAACTTTATTTAAATTTTGGAGGTCCCACAAACTTTTCTGACCATAAACAAAAACGTTTTGATTAAAGATGTTTCCAAAACACAAAAATTAGATCAACAACACGAGGAATACATAGTAATTTTAGTGAAAATACCATAGTTGATCCCTTAGCATTGTCCTGCATGTTACTAGAGCTATAAATTCTCCCTTGGGCCTACCCTACCAACAACTTAGAGCTTAAAATTTCTCCCTTGATCCATGAGATGCGACTGGGGATAAAAATGAGGGAAAGCATTGGTTCTTCAGTCCAAAACCTCTGCCACTTTTTGGAACATATTCCTCGACTCCTAAACACACCTATAAACCTCTACAATAGGTCTGCAACTAATGAAATGGGCTAAGAACAATTCAATGACATGCTAAACCTATTATGCCAAATTTAGCACCAAGATCAACACCTCCAACTCCTCAAGAATCAACCTTAACATCTCTAACACCTATGACATCTATTAAATCATATACGACACATGTAGTAGCAAAATTAAGTCATCCAAATTCCTCCATCACTGATAGAGGCATCTCCAACACTAGCAGTCATGACTCAACACATAACAGCATATCCAAAATCTAAAGTAGCACTGCAACTACCTACAACAATAACATCTACCATCAACACAACATGTCCAACATCACTCCACTAGGTCTGCCACAACTAACTTAGCATTAATGCCAATTATACAAGACCATAAAACCAAGAATCCATCACACATACACATGAAAAGCAACAACTCTAACTTTTTGACATCAATGGCAACACTACAATGACAACAAACTCCCCCTTTGGCATTGATGTTAACCTCCATCCAATAAGTGAGGTTGATCTCTAACCACCAAAGCTCTCCCCCTAAGAAATCAATGGAAAAGGGCCATATCAACACTAAATAACAATTCCAAATATGTTTGATGAGAGTAGGAATCCCCTTGTCATGCACAACACCATGTTGATGCAACCCAAGAACTATTTCCTAGAAGATAAGCATGAAAGCAAGGAAACCAGTTGTCATACAAATCTTTGCCAATTCCATGCCATCTATGATTTTAGTAAATTATATATGTGAGTCATCCTATTTAGAAATTCATCCTCTGCATAACTATGTTCTGTAATAGGTCTCCCTCCACACTATACACACAACTTTTCTTAGTTCCCTTACCATGCAATGGTCAATCTGCTCCTTATTTTAAACAAAATTTTCCACTACTCCACTAATCACTCCATTAAATCATTCACACTTCAATCTTCATTCTATCATATTGTTTTAGTCAATTAGAACCTTTAATTAAAATTCCTAAACAAGATACATCATAAAAAAAAATTAAATCATTTGAGGAGCACGAGGAAACCAAAGAAACTTCACTTACAGCCATAGTCGCTTGCACGGGTCTCGAGAAAGTCGACTAGAAATCTTGGTCACTCACATGGGTTTTCCTCCAAGTGAATGGATTTTTCTAATTTCTTTGATGACCCACCATTAGTGTGATTGGGCAAAGGATGATCAAAGCCAACTTTCTTCAACTTAGAACCTGCCCAAACTTGTTCCAATACACTTAAACCTTTTGTAGGACATCAGGGACTCATTGTAGCCATTATAACATTTCAACAAACCACTCATCCATCTCCATCATCAACACAAGTCAAACTAGGTTGACTTGAATGTCATCAATCAACTGCACTAGTACATAAAACAACAAACTGCTGACAACTTCTCCAACACTTGCATAACTATCAAACCATCAATGATATCACTGAACATGCTAGCCAAGAACCATATACACATTTACCAAGTAGCATAAACATGATTTTACAATCTCCATCATTGTCAACTACGTGAAGCAAATCCTCATCCTTCCAAAGCATCCACACACAAGCTAAATACCTAAAATAATTTGGAGTTAATGCTTAAGACACATGTCTTTGTCTCACCTGATCAGGAACTCATGCTACTAGGTTGACACCAATGCCAACCAACATCCACTACAACACAACAACATCAATGCCTCATAACAACATCAGTGCAGCCTCCAACACCATGCTATTAGGTTGACATCATTGCCAATAATCTCCCCCTTTGGCATTGATGTCAACCCCAACTAGGTCAACTGAGCGACCTCATTCACTCCCTCTGAGACAATGCAAGTCTCATGCATACTATTGCAGTAAAATAGATCTAACATGTAATAATGGATTGCAATAGGGACTTATCTAATCTAAATTGAATCTGATGAGGAAGAGTACTCTCTTGGTATCTTCTTACTCTTCTCTCTTCCCTTCAACACATACACATAATCTAGGGTCTTGATTCCTCTAGCAAATTACTCTCTTTTATCCTTTCTTCCGACTAACGCAACCTTCGGAATTGAAGATCAATTCTTTTCCTCCATTAACCATTTGGCTCACACTCGAGATATTATTCTTTAGACCTTCAATGCGCAAAAAATATTCTACATTTTTTCTCTTTTGACCAAGATTGAATTTACCACTTCCCAACATTCTAACGGTTCACTACCTTCAAACACAACATGACCATTCTTGTTTTTATTGAGAAAATGAAAATTTCTCCTATCCCTTTACATATTGTGTAAGCATATGCTATCTACATATACATATCATCCTCATCACGAGAACAAAGTGCAATGCCACATCTTCTTGGTTGTTGTTCTTTCTTCCATGTGCTCCTAGGATGCACATTCTCCATTGGCTATTGCTTTTGAACAAATTGCCTCATGGTTTAGAAATTTTACAATCCTTGGCCATGTGCCGAAAATTATGGCACACATAACACTCTGTGTGACCAAGATATGTAGTCAAAGGATCTAACATTTTGTTGCTCATATTAGACCTCCATCTTTTCACGCTAGATCTACAATCAATCGATTTATGCCCAAAAATGTTACAAGCAAAACAATGACCATTGAAACAATTTCTATACCTGAATGTAGGTCCTCCTTTTGGTTGATCAATCTGTTTCATGGATGAATGCAATTCTCCTCCTACAATTAGCTACTACATTACCAAAATCGTGATAGTTGAAGCACTCAATCTCATCCGTCAAGGGGGAAAAGGAGTTTTGACTTCTCCTTTGAAAATTGATACCTCCAACCCTTGGAGAAAATGGTCTTCTAGATTTGAAATCTCGGTTTGGTTGTTTATTTTTCTAGTGCTCGTGGATCACATTCTTTGTTGCAGGTTTCTTTGGTTCTGCTTTGTCATTCTTTCCTGCATGTAAACTTGTCTCGCCTTTTGAACATTTCTGCTGCTTTTGCTCACAGGTATGGTGCTCTTCGCTTTCTCCAACTGTTGGTTATTTTCCTCAAGATCCTTTCTCAATTTGTCAACCAAACCTTCAAGCACTTCAACATAATCTTTTCTATATTTTTTCTTGCTTCAATTGACTTCTTTTAATATTTTTGATTCTGCTAGGTGTGTTCTCAAGATATTAATTTCTTCCTTGATATTTTTTTTTCTATTTGATCACAATCCTGCAATTTCTTCTTATGCTCCTTGCATACATTTGTTATTCTACCAATTTCACTAGAAATTTCTTCAATAATAGCCATGGAAGATTCATATTGAGCCTTAAGAAGCATATAATTATGATCATCATCTTTATCACTAACAAATCTGAATCATTGTCATTACTGTTATCTGAAATATAACTCAAAAGAATATCGTTACAGCTTATACCTTCATATTTGTTGTTCTTCTAAACAACTAGTTCATGTGGAGCTTCCTTCTTCTTTTTTCTCTTCTCAATTTCTCCATCACTATTGTTGCTACTAGCTCCGTATAGGATATGCAATCAACCCAAGTTTCCTTTGCATATTTTAAATCTCTAATTTTCTCTAATTCTGCACTATTTAGATTTTTGAAAATAATTTGCCTTAGTTGAGCATTTTTCTTCCATATTTTAGATGCAGGAAAATATCCATCATTTCCTTCACAAACCAAACTCCAAATGTTAGAACCACAAAGCAATAATTTATTATTCACATTTTCTTTCCATTCTTTCAAATTTGCAGCAATAAGAACCAATTTCTTTGGACAACTCATTTAGAAAAAAAATATGCATTTTTTTGTGCAAATCTCCAATATCCACTATCCAGCAATCAAGCTGCACCTGAGAGCCTACTATGATAACAATTTTGGAAACTAGATCACTACTGAGAGGGGCAGGGGGGTGCTGAATCAATAGTGTGGCACTTTTAATACTTTTTTTGCAATTACGTAATCTTTTACACCATGCACTAACTGAAACACAAAACCATAGATTAGAAAACCAAATACAAGCATGCAACCATAAAAGCAATCAACACAATAAACACATGTATGTCTAGTTGAAAACCCTCTCCAGGGAAAAAAAAACCACTCGTTGTTGTTGCATTTCTCAAATTCTATTATGTCAAGAAAATTGTTTACATATAGTTATACATATGGCTATTATCAAATGGAGATTGTTTCTCAAGCATATATACAGACTACCATCCAGTGAAGGCCACCACGATCAACAATACTCACTCAGATACTCCTGAACTATCAACAGCTCTATAGACTCTGATCTGCTGGGAGGTACCACAACTAATGAGCCTCGTCCAGTTTCTACCGAACTATCCAACCACCATTGGATTTGAGAAATCTACTCTCTTATATAGAATTCACCCGAGTCCTCCAACTCTTCTCCTTTATGTGGTTCTCATTTCATATATTTTCAGACTAGAATCGATAAATGCTCAACATGAGCTCTACAGCAACATATTGTCAAAGCATAAACAAAAACATGAATGTCCAAACTCCAAATACTACACATTTATCAATACCATCTCTCCAAACACTACTCCAACCAACACCTCAACATCTCACACTCTCCACAATCATAAGGCTTAAACAAGCTTCTGCTCACTGCTGCTACAGCTGCAATCTACTATACAATTTTTGCATTAGAGAACACATGCAGCTTGCAGACTTCTTCTCTACACACACAATATCACAACTCAACTAGACAAACAACCAACTCATAGTGAGATTCCTTCAATATTTATATGAACCCAAGTGCTCAACTCAATAATTAATTAGAATTATTGATCATAACAACTTTGTTCATATGCTAGATTTGATCCAGATTGATCTCTTTGACTCTATCAACCTCTAACTCCATTAGCATTTTTTATATTTTCAAATTTAATTAGCTCTTGGAGGTCCCACGAACTTTTCAAGCTCCAATTAAGGATATTTCCAAAACAAAAAAATTAGCTCAACAACGAAAGGAATGCGGAGTATTTTAGTGAAAATCCCATAGTCACTCCCTTATCACTATCCTAGATGCGAATGGAGCTATAAACGCTCCCTTGGGTGTGCCCCACCAATGAATGGAGCCTAAAACCTCTCCCTTGACCCATGCCCCATGCGACTAGGGATAAAACTGAGGTAAAGCATTACTTCTTCAGTCCATAACCTCTCCCACCTATTGGAAAATATTACTCAGCTCCTGAACACACCTATAAACCTATGAAATAGGTCTACAACTAATGAAATAAGCTAATAAAAAGTGATTGACATGATATACCTATTCTGCCAACTTTAGTACCAAGACCAACATCTCCAACTCCTCAAGCAACAACCTTAACATCTCTAACACTTGTGGCATTTGTAGAAGCATCTCTAACACATGCAGTTGTAACATCAAGTCATCCAACTTCCTCCATCAGTGATAGAGGCATATCCAACACTAGTATTGATGATTCAACACATAATAGCATATCAAACATCTAGATAAACGCTCGAACTACCTACAACAACAACATCTAGCATCAACACAACATGCCCAACAACATCTCCAACATCACTCCACTAGGTCTGCCACAACTAAGTTGGCATCAATGCCGACTATAAAATACCATCAAACTAAGCATCCATCACACATACACATGACATGGAGCACCTCCAACTTGTTAACATTAATGCCAACACTACAATGCCAATAGGTCCAACATGTATTTCACTATCACTGCAACAAAAGAATGCATTACATTCTTTGCATACATTATCAAGGCAACATAACGATCTTTGCATACACACTTCTCTGCAAAAAAAATAGTGTGAGCCTACTCCTACAATGTGCATTAGTTTAATCTTAAGAGTATATATAACATACGAAAGAAATATGAGATATCATTGATTAGATTTCAGAGATCTGCAACACATGGGTTAGTCTTTGCAAATGATGAATCAAACTATGTCTCGCACTATATCCTTGATATGTATCAATCAACTACATGATATCTACAAATAAAAATCAAGCTCTACCTCATTATTCAAATTAATTAGATCTTCAGTAAGTCAGAATGAATTTCCTTCAAACATATCAAAATACTAGAAGAACCTCCATTGTACTATCAAATAAACCTCATAAAATTAATGGATCGAACCTATAGATTACACAATACTTTACTATTTATAACCCTTGCAAACAAGTAACCACACATATTAAATATATAACTAAGAATAGAAGTAGCCTCATCAATTATCCTTCATATCTCTCATTGAATAATCATATCTGGACTCCTCTTTGCACCATGGTGCACACCTATTATGAAACAAATCACAACAAATAACTCTTCAAAATTGACACTCTAGTTGATCAAACTCCTTGTCTTTTTATATCCTCTTTTCCTTGCCAATACCATAGGAAAATCCAATGGTTTTATTTATGGTAACCTTTGACAAAATAAAATATAGGTTACTCGAAATTCTGCACACAAATACATGTGGGAAATACATGGTTTAGCCAAACGTTTTTCATTTTTCTAAGCTTACAGGAAGTAACAAACCTCTCCCCTTCGGGAAGTGAGTTAGTAATGCTAGTATTGAAATAGAAACCTATGTTAGCCTAGGTATTAGCACTTCTCCTACACGAATAATATGTGTTACCCTATATCCAAGACCTAAAAGCAATCAAATTTAAGTCAAACTTCACTCAAACTTATTCCAACTTCTAAATTTCCTTCTTCAATACCTGTGGGTCCTATCAAGCATAGAAAAATACTTCAGCAACCTTAGTAAATCTTATTCGATCAATAACCTTTGTCTCCTTAGTTTTCTTCTCTTCCAAGCATTGTCCATCCTCTTGTGATTGTTCCAGACCCTATGTAACCTTTTACAACTCCTATATAGCCATTAAAACACTTGCAAATCTTCTAAGATAATTAAGAATCATCATCCATCCATGACCTAGCTAGGCACATCAATTTTTCATGCTTACCAACAATGTCCTAGTGTGACAAGGTCATGATGACAGTGTGACAAGAGTGTCATAGTGTGACAAAACCATAGTGACATGATGTGACAATTTGACATCCAGGTTGACATCAAGGACAACACACTAGCCATAATACCAGCATAATATTTTCAAAGATCATATTTATCATCTTTAGGCTCTTATACTGATGAACAAGACATGCTCCCATTGAAACATGAATATGCTAAAGAGCACACTTCTCCTCTAAAAAACGACCATGAAACATGTTCATGTTTTAAAATTTCTCAGGATTCTATAACTTATATTGATTTTCACTTATCTTTTGTCTCATTTTTGGAAGATAGTAATAATGACATCTATGAAGGAGGATTTTCATCAGAGGTGTTTGATCTTGTATTTGATCATAAAGAAGATACATTACATATTCTTGAGGGCGCACACCAATAATCAACTGATAAAGACATTTTTTTATCAAATGATTTTTTCATCCATTTTGTGATGCAAAAGGAAAACTAGTATGTGAACTTATCTTCAACTGTTCTAATTCCACTTCATCTAGTTTCCATGATAACTATTCTAAAAGACCATCCTATGATGATTATGAAGAAAAATTAAATCATCATTTAGTTTTAGATTTTTGTTTACAATCTTAATGTGATTCAAATCCTTTTGGACACATTCTTGGTACTTATAACACTTGCCAAAATGATGATGATTACAACATAACCAAACATCATCTTTACATTATCTTTTCGAACAACCTATTTATGATACCTATGAAAGAGATGAATATGGAAATGAAAATGAAACTAACAGTAATAATTTTTACCTTTCATCATTTTCTAGTTATGTCAATTATAATCAACGTAAGGGTTCATAATGTAATCATGATTTTAACCATAACTCGGAAGCTATAGATCACAAATATGATAAAGAAGAAAATATGGTTTCCTTTATATTTAATAATGAGCCTTTTACTAAAAAATTTGAAATTGTCATATCATGTAACAATGGAAATGTTTTTCATCTTCCTGAGCATAATTTACAATGTTTTTCAGAACACATTGGAAAATTTGATTACAACAAGAGGTTTTAATTTGAAATATGAAAATCTCATTCAAGAAAATCATTTATGTTTCGAATTTTAAAAAGACTTTATGATCAAATTTTGCAAGCATGGTTATAAGAAGTTAACTAAAGATGTTTGTAAGTGTCTTAAAGACAAATTGATATCCCATACGCTGAAGAGTGATATTTCATTTTCTCATGGAAGTTTTGAAAATTTGAATTACATATTGAAAAAATTGAATATGAATTTAAGGGATGTTTCTCATGTTGACCTAGGACAATTTTTTACAAATTCCTTAAATCCATATATACATGGAACATATCTTTCTAAGAGTATCACTTTTGCACATTCTTATCATAGTGGCATACCATAATTTATTTTACATAAAAATATTTTTGACAACTATCTAGGTTTACTAATTCTAAAATTGATAACAAGTCAATGATTAAAAAGTCTATAATACTTTTTCTAAAATTGATAACAAGTCAATGATTAAAAAGTCTATAATACTTTCTCTTGATGAAAAGACCGAGATCAATACGCAATGTCTACATGATTTTCAAAATGACAACACATTTAATAGTATATGACACAATAATAGGGTACTTTTTAATTCTCTGATGTAAAAAGTTTGATCTAGGTGGATATTGGTGGCCACCTGCCAATTCCACTTGGACCCCCGCTATTGCTTCTTTCAGTTTCCTTAATTGTAGCATAGTTTACTATTTTTAGCAGTTTTTCAAGTCCTAAACTTCCAGAACTGTTTTGAGGCCCTAAACAACGTTTTTTGGAAATCTACCTGCAACAATTTTTTTGTTTAAAATCATGTTTTCTGTCATAGTCCTCGGAGGGTTTACTTGATTGATGTGTGGTGAGGAAAAAAATAGCATGGCTTGCTATACCTCTTGTCATTTGTCGTTCTAGTCGGTTTTAGTGTTTCCTTGATTGATGTGTAGTTACGAAAAAGTAGCATGTTTTTGCTATACCTCTTGTCATTTGTCGTTCTGCTCGGTTTTAGGGTTTACTTGAATGGATGTGTGGGTAGGAAGAAGTATCATGTCTTGCGCCCGTATTATGTATTGTTTTCTGAAAAAAACGTGATGTATGTTTCTGTACCTTTTATGTTGTGTTTGAATTATAAAATAAATTCTGTTCGGGGCTGTTTTAGGATTTATTTTTGAATAAATGTTAAATATGTAGATTGCATGCATTTTTAAATCATAAAGAAAATTATATTCTCAAATAGTTTAGGGTTCACATAGTTTCGACGTATAAATCATTTTTTATTTAATATAGGTTTTAATGTTTTAATAAATATTAAAATTTTATTTAATTTTTATATAACCACTGTAGATTTAATTTAAATACGGATCTAATATCAGTTTTGAAGAATCTAATTTCTTCGAGTATAATTTAATATTTTGTACAATTATTTAATTTTTATTTTTTTTAGATTTTTTATTTAAATTATATGAACAAAATTTCAACTTTAATAATACATAAACATCTTTTTGCATCACATTATATTGTAAAATAAAACCTCTAAACTCAATAATTGAAATAATAAAATAAAAATATAAAAATCTAATTATATAAGTACAGTGGTATGATATTTTTGTTGTTAAATAAAATTTAATTAATTAATATTTGGCAATCCACTTGAAATTTAAAATTACAAATTTGTACAAAATTAAGTGAAACGACAATGGTCGGCACGTAGACTTCGACGTTACTTCCCAGCATCGCATGGTTTGGTTGGATCTGGTTATTCCGCAGACAAAGCACACCCTTGCAGCTATGGCCGTGAACGGTCTTGACAAAGCGCACCCTCTGGACGAGGCTAGCTCTTATGTCCATCGTCGTCTCATCCACTACACGCACACCTGCCGCTGTCGAAGGTTTAGAACCTCGGACTTTTTTTCGGATTATGCGAACGGTGGACCAAATTTTTCTACCTCATTTTACTATATTTAAGACTAGTTTCCAACTAATGTTCTCATCTAATTATTAAACTATCTTTTAAGAGCAATTTCTTTAACTAACCTCATAAACCTCTTCACCTAATCATTGAACCATATCTTAAGACGAATCCCTTTACCTTGTTGCACAAGATTCGGTCACAAAGCACGGTCTGGTTCCATCGTCATCTCATCCACTAGTCCCATGGTTCCATCGTCGTCTCATCCACTAGTCTTATTACAGGCACACCTGCCGGACCATATCTTAAGACCAACCCCTTATCGGTTTGGTTCCATCATCTTCTCATCCATTAGTATTACACGCACACCTGCCGTCGAGTGTGATGCCGGGTTTAGAACTTGGGATTTTAGGCAGTCTGGAGCAGCCGTCAAGCTTTCATAGTTTCAGGATTGGATTATACGCCTGCCGTCGAGGGTGATGGTGCAGGGTTTAGAACTTGGGATTTTGGTCGTCAAGCTTTCATAGTTTCAGGATTGGATTATACGCCTGCCGTCGAGGGTGATGGTGCAGGGTTTAGAACTTGGGATTTTGGTCAGTCTAGAGCCGCTGTCAAGCATATATACAGTTTCAGGATAGTTTCACGATCAGATTGAATTCACTGAGAAAATTGAAGACAAAACCCTATAGACATTCTGAAGGTGAGGCTGACGGCAAAGTAGAGAGAGAGGATACCGAACCCTAATATGCCATGGAAATCGATGTAAGAGGCAAGGAAACAGACGGTTTCAGTCGAAGTCTTTTGAGCGATGCCTATGAGTTGGAAACATACTTACCAAGTTTGAATTCGAAGTCGGATTAGAATTTGATACTATACGATAAAAATTTGATTGAAAAATTTTCAATTCAGAAAAAATCCGAGAATAGATATCTTAAACATTTAAATTTTTATATTTTTTTTCTTGTAACAATAATGTCTTATCAATTTTTTCCCATTCATTTTGAAATTTAAATAATTTTTAATAATTTTAGTCAATATAAACAATTTTAAAATTACAGTTTACTTATCAAAACTATAATCACATTTATATTATCTCCAAAAATCTCTTTTCTTTTCAAAATTCAAAACTTCTCTTTTACTTTCAAATCTTATCTAAAAATGTTTTATGATTATTATTTATTTAGAAATTAAATATTCTAAACTCAAAACTACCTTCTTTAATTTCAAATTTTATCTAAAATCTTTTATAATTAATACATATTTAAAAATTAAAAATTCAAAAACACTTTTATAAGATTTCTCTTAATATAAATATATTATATTTAGAAAATCAATTAATTATTATAAAATTTGCTTTTCAAGATTTTACTTTATTTATTATCTCAGTGTTTTAAACCCTTTAACTTGAAAATTGGAAAATTTTCTCCACTCTGAACTTGTTTCCATTTCCTACCTACTCAAAATTTGTTTCCATTTCCTACCTACAATCCAGCAACCTTTCCATTTCCGACATGCCATACCGCAACTATCTATTTTGTGCTTAAAAATTAATATCTTACTATTCTAAAAAATGCAAACTAACAAAACCCCACAATAAACCGTGAATTTTCTGTAAATCCATGCCATAAACCGAATCGATTTTTCATGAAATTATTCGATGTTCGAATAGAATTGCTGAATTTCCGTATTTATTTCTCCGATACAGACGTAATTGGTAGCTATGGAACTTGGAAAGAGTCGAGAGAATGGAGTTGGCGAAATGTTTGGCGTGGCCGCTTTTATCGTGCCATCCATGGAGGACAATTCGGCATCCATGGAGGACAACTTGCAATCTCGGAATTGTCCAGTACAAAGTAGCTCCCGAGGGTTTCTGCAACTTTCCTCAATCCTCGCCTCTCAGGATCACCGCTTGTGCCAAATGGTTTTTACCCTAACCTCCTGTTTCTGAAGTGCTCTTTCTCCCTCTATTTTCGATTTTGCAATATAGTTTCTTGTTTGTCTTTTTGGGGGTTTTGATACTAGAGATGTTAGATTTGTTAGATTTTTTGTTGTTAATTTTTTTTTTATTGTTACAAGTATAGATCCCGTGGATATATATTTGGGATCAACTATTTGTTTTTGGCACAAAAGCAGGGGACGACCCTCCAATCCATAAAGTGAAATCTATGTACTTTTGTGCTAATAAGTTTATGGCAATGTTGTATTCCATGCAATGCATCGTGTCAAAATCTAGGTGAAACGAATTTGTAAAATAATTGCACCAAGAAAATCTAGGTGAAACGAATTTGTAAAATAATTGCACCAAGATGCATGTCAGAAGCGGCATGGGACATTGGGATTTGGCAAAGGCTAACCAGCCTGCCATAGGGCATTAAATGCCCGTATGGAGGCCGGCTATAGCATGGAGGGGGAATGGATGTCGAGGGGGTCATCCTCCATGTATCGTTACTCCGGCGAAAACAAACCACCGTTTCCGGGAATGCGGGACCCGCCATCCATGCGCTGGCACCGGGACCCATTTTTAAACAGCCACCTCCCCTCCCGCCCAAATACCATTTTCATTTTCGAAAACTCTCTCCCGGTTCGAACCTGCTCTGCGTATGCTCTGCAACCGTCTGTGCATGCTCTACGCATTATCTGCAACCGTCTACGCATCCTCTGCGCTGGTTAGCTCTCGCCCTCTGCGCATCCTCTGCAAGAGTCTGCACATCATCTGCACCCACCTCGCAGGCAATCCCAGGCGCGAGGTAAAAATACAATCATGCAAAATCGATAATCTGCTTTCCTGAACAACCCAGAAAAAAATTCTTGCAGAAAACAACTCTGCTAATAATCTGAACAACCCATTAATGGTCAAAAACGAATGCTCAATGTTTCGAGACACCCTGGGCATTAACTACAAAATTCCAGCAATGGTTCATGGTATCACATTTTTGCATATTTAGTTATTAGTTGTTCTTTATTCATATAGGTTGTAGTCATGTATAAAATGTACAGGCCATCCAAATTATGTTTTAACTTGGAACACGGCTTCAAAACCAGCTTGATTATCACATGATATTATCTGACATTATTGAATTGTTTGAAGACAGATTGAACCCTTATAAGCTATTTTCCTATTTGTTTGGGCAAATATCAGGCTTGATAATAATGATGGAAGAACTGCGCAGAAAAACCATACTAAACACAGACTCTGATCCATCAACATGAATAAGTTGAAACGATTTTAGAACAGAACATACTTGTCAATAGATTGTAAAAACCGCATAACATTTTTGCTCTGCCTCTCATCCAGCAACTGCAATCATTCACTGATAGTTATGCCATAAGAACCATCTTTCGAAAAAACTGTCGTTAAAAAATTAATTTCAGAAATAGCAAACAAGATTCACTTAAAAAAACTAACCCTTCTGCAAGTTTGCACAATGTCAGATTTCCCAGATTGGGTACTTCGCAATTCCTGTTGAATTAATGGGAGAGTCGGTAAGTGTATAAATTTCCAAGCCCTGCTTTGTTATTCTTGTTACCAGCCATTTTGAAAAGAAATTATCTACAGCCACTTAGGCAACTCCAGCCTAACCGTCCTAATAACTATTTCTATTCAAGATAATGTCCAATTTTTACTAGTCTTCTGCTCAAATATCACACAGGAGCAATTAGATATTCAAGCTATTAAAAGGACTCAAGTTTGAAAAGCACCTCACTAAAGTATCGTTGAAGCAATGCTTCCTTGACCACGCCACAAATACCGTAAAAATAAAGGAGATTGATCATCACCTGAGCCAAAAAAAAATGACACAGATTTATTATGATCAAGTTAAAGGGCTCCAACGTTAGAGGGAGCTTTTTAATTTCAAGGACATTTTAGCAGAGAGGAAAGAAAAGATAAAATAAAAAAAGATTTGCTAAACCAACCTTGCTTTTCAATTTCAAGAGCAATATAAAGGAGAGGAAGCAATATTAAAATGTATTTGCCAAACCAACCTTGTTATAGAACCATTCAGTCCAGGAAGGCTCTCTACATAAGGGGGACACAAGAATAAGTCCAGCAACTCGTTCCCTGTACTTTATCTGCAACAGAAGATGAGATTTTCCTTTACAACCAGATGGACTGAAAAATACAGTGAAAAGAACAGAGAAATAGAGTTGAGACAAAACAGTGATCTACAATCTCTGTTCTTACTGAAAACAATGTCAAGATATAAGCCCCTGCTGTCACACCCATACAAATGACCTCATGAAGCCTGTCAACCAAATTTTAATGGAAGATCATAGGTTAGTCAAAGTTGAAAAAAAGCTCATCAAAGGTGAACCTGAACTGCGATTCTCCCATTAATTCAGCAGGAATTGCGAAGTACCCAATCTGGGAAATCTGACATTGTGCAAGCTTGCAGAGGGGTTAGTTTTTTTAAGTGAATCTTGTTTGCTATTTCTGAAATTAATTTTTTATCGACAATTTTTTCGAAAGATGGTTCTTATGGCATAACTGTCAGTGAATCATTCATTATTATGATTGCAGTTGCTGGATGAGAGGCAGAGCAAAAATGTTATGCGGTTTTTACAATCTATTGACAAGTATGTTCTGTTCTAAAATCGTTTCAACTTATTCATGTTGATGGATCAAAGTCTGTGTTCAGTATGGTTTTTCTGCGCAGTTCTTCCATCATTATTATCAAGCCTGATATTTGCCCAAACAAATAGGAAAATAGCTTATAAGGGTTCAATCTGTCTTCAAACAATTCAATAATGTCAGATAATATCATGTGATAATCAACCTGGTTTTGAAGCCGTGTTCCAAGTTAAAACATAATTTGGATGGCCTGTACATTTTATACATGACTACAACCTATATGAATAAAGAACAGCTAATAACTAAATATGCAAAAATG
The DNA here is from genome assembly GCA_000404065.3 of Pinus taeda. NCBI lineage: Eukaryota > Viridiplantae > Streptophyta > Pinopsida > Pinales > Pinaceae > Pinus > Pinus taeda. The sequence continues at coordinate 74,337 of APFE030817096.1, read as the reverse complement.
TGAAACCATGAACCATTGCTGGAATTTTGTAGTTAATTCCCAGGGTGTCTCGAAACATTGAGCATTCGTTTCTGACCATTAATGGGTTGTTCAGATTATTAGCAGAGTTGTTTTCTGTAAGAATTTTTTTCTGGGTTGTTCAGGATAGCAGATTATCGATTTTGCATGATTGTATTTTTACCTCGCGCCCGAGATTGCCTGCGAGGTGGGTGCAGATGATGCGCAGACTGTTGTAGTGGATGCGCAAAGGGCGAGAGCTAACCAGCGCAGAGGATGCGTAGACGGTTGCAGAGGATGTGCAGACGGTTGCAGAGGATAGGCAAAGCAGGTTCAAACCGGGAGAGAGTTTTTGAAAATGAAAATGGTATTTGGGCGCGAGGGGAGGTGGCTGTTTGAAAATGGGTCCCGGTGCCAGCGCATGGATGTCGGGTCCCGCGTTCTCGGAAACGGTGGTTTGTTCTCGCCGGAATAACGATGTATGGAGGATGACCCCCTCGACATCCATTCCACATCCATGCTATAGCCGGCCTCCATATGGGCATTTAATGCCCTATGGCAGGCTGGTTAGCCCTTGCCTTGGGATTTCACTCCTGCAATTAATTCTTAAGTCTCCTATGATGTTGGACAATTCCCGGTAATCTTGTTTTTTATTTTTAACCGAAAGAAACTGAGCAGCTTCGGTCATACATAGTCTTGCTTTAGATTGGAAGGCTAGACTTTTAGGAACCAAATCTCCATATATAATTATTGGACCAAATATTTTTTGGTTCATAACATAATTTAGTTTACTTTAAATGTTTAATGTAATTATAATTAATTAACCATTAAAAAATAGTTTGGTAATATATAATTTTAAGAATTACATATTAACATTTGAGTTTTTAGGTTAATCACTAGCATAATTTAAGTTTAAGCTTGTTTATGTTTATATATATATATATATATATATATAATATATATATATATATATATATATATATAGTTTGTCAAGTAGTTTGATTTCAAGCTTGATATGTTTGACGTGTGGCATGAGAAACAGTGATCCAGGGGTATTTAATCCGCCAAAAGTACCCAAAGATTGTGCTCAGTTTAGGTGACACCAACCCTTAACACGAGTGTTTTTTTCCGAGTTTCGAACTAGAGACCTTCACATCACAGAGTGACTTTACAGTACGTACATCTCGTCACCGTCTATTCTAGGCCCCCGAGCTAACTTTTGTTTATATACTTATTCATGAATGTGTTGCCAATTAAATATATGTTGTTGTCCCTTCACATCAGGGAGTGACTTTACAGTACATCCCAAAATACTCGTCACTGTCTATTCTAGGCCCCGCGGGCTAACTTTTGTTTATATACTTATTCATGAATGTGTTACCAATTAAATATATGTTGTTGTTCCTTCACATCAGGGAGTGACTTTACAATACATCCCAAAATACTCTCAGCATTGGTTTCTATGAGTGACTAGAACCTTCATTACCTCAACCTGAGCTTTGAAAAGGACTTGAATGATGAGGAGTTTGAGAGATATTGTTGGTTGATCTCGCATAACTACAAATTCCTAGAAGGCAATATCACTGAAGGAGGGGGTCAATCCCCCTCTCATGTGACAAGCCACATATGGCTATACAAAAGAAACTCTACTTGAAAACATTATGATGAACATTTTGTTTAAATATTCATTCTTTATGTTTCTGTAAGTGTTCTAATACAGCTTCTTTAGATGCAACCGCATGTTCGACCACTACTCAAATGCCCCATAACTTTAGGGTTATGCCCTCAAAAAATTGAACCTTACCCAAAGTTAAATACATGTTGTTATTATCTCTCATCCCTCAATTAAATTTAACATGAAATCCTTACCTAAATTATATATCTCTTAACCTAGTGTTTTCTTGGTTTCTTCGATTGATTTTAAATTATTTTTATATTTAAATTATTCTAAAATTCAATTATTTAATTATAATAATTTGTAATCATTCATTAATTACTTAACTTCATATATACATATATATATAATTAATCTTTATCCCATTTACATAACACATTGGAGCACATTGATTCTAACATTTGTCAACGCTGTGTATACTAATTGTATACGTCGCGAATACCAGAGGGAAGTATGAACTTGATTACACATGTTTGAAGACCACCATTCTTTGTTATCCCTGCTTTGGTGCTTTATTTTTAGAAATATACTATTCGATTTCAACCGATTAGAACCGGTATAAGTTTGTTACTGTTTATTTTTTTAATTATTTTTTCAAAATGATGGAATAGATTTCAAGTCGTGATTCATCTCTTCCATCGTTAACGCATTCGATAGCGCCTATGGTCGATTCTATTCATGCAATGTAACGAGGTTAACATTGGTCTTAGAACAGTCCGCTTTTCGAGTGGACAGTCAGTTAAAGTCTCATCATGTAACTATCCCCATTGTTGATGGTTTTAATTAACTCATTTAATGGCTTTTCTTTATTATTCGAAATTTATGGTTGGTTTGGCTTTTCTTCATATTTATGAGATTTGAATTAATCTTATTATATTCATTCACCACCCATCTTATAAATCCCTATGAACTTGCATTCACAACACCCTTAATCAATACGTTCAATCGAAATTTATTGATATACTAATTTATGTCATTTCTTGTTATGATGGATGAATATGTCATCAACTTTTAGCTTAGATGGTGATGTTGTTGTAGTGGATATCTCGCAGACCACAAGACTTGGTAACTTTCTTTCACTTGCGGAATATTTGGATCGACAAATTTCCAAGCTACAAAAATAGCATGACAACCTCGGCGATTCGATAAAGACATCCACTATTTTCTTAGCTTTTAATGATTGATTGTCTGTGCCATGTTTTCTTGTGCGCCACAAATCAAGAGGCCAATCGGTGGAATAAGCTCTTTCTGTCAGCCCCTGTGACAAAGAGCTTGTCTCCTCAGTCCCGAATTCCTGAAGCAATTCAAACTGATGAAACCTGGAAAACAACTTTGACAAGAATGCAATTTTGGTACTAGACAACTATATTCAGGATGATAGACTGCCAAGAACGAGCCAATATCTGTTGTAGAACTACAAAAGGATCCTCTCAGGTGTGGAATTTCAAATTTAGTTTATGTGTATATTGAAAGTTTACTGTATATTGAAATTTAGTTTACTTGCTTTTCTTACCTGTTATTTTAAGACATTAACATATGTTAGTGAATATCAAACTCTTTTATTATATTCAAAATTATGTGGTCTCTCCCATACAGGGCATTCAAAATGATACTTTCTCACTTGTTTTTGGGTTTTGAGGAATATTTCCTTTTGTTTGATTGAGAGTTTCGGTTAGAGAAAAGAAGGATTACTGCTTCAGATTGCTTTAGATTTAAAATTATAATCATATAGTTTTGCAAAAACATATTAATTTTCATATTACATATTAATGTTAAAATAGGTTGACATTATCCTCCGTTTTTATTTTAAAGTTACAAATCTAAAGCATATACCAGTAAGGAAAAAAAAACAATGAACAACTGAAACAGAAAATTGAATTCGTTAGTGAAATTGAACAATTGAAACAGAAAATTGAATTTGTTAATGAAATTGGAATGAACATCTCACAGGCATTCATCTCTTACACTTCAGAAAAATACACCTGATAGGAAGAAAATCAATTACAGTTATAGATCAAAATCTCAAAATGTAAATACTCATATTTAGAACCCTAGAATTATTTATTTAAACCAGAATTGGTTATATTAAAATAAGATTGAGCCTCTGCTTTTAATCATGTAAACCAACCATTGAAAATTATAACATGTAATTAAATTGTTGAACGTCAAATTTATAAGTTTATTGACGTCATGTCATTATAACATGTAACTTAAATTATTCAACCTCAAATTTATAAGTTTATTCAACGTCAGATTTATAAGTTCAATTTCCTTTTTGGTGGAATTTGAGATTCGCTGTATGCAGAGATCGTAAGGACTTTTTTTTGGTGGCTATGAAGATGTGTATTTATTGCTATTTTAATGGTTTTTTTTTTTAGAGATGGTAACTATTTTAATATGTGGAGTTGATTAAATATAGAGAGTTAGTTAACTGACTAATTGAGTGTGTTTGAGTGTTGAGTCAAGTCTAATTAAATGATAGATTATTTTGAGTGTGTGTTTGCATATCAAAATATTTTAAATAAATAACTAGTTAAAAAAAATATTTTATGTGATCAATAGTAAAGCAACCACTATTTTATATGAATGGCTAGTTTATATAAATTTTTATTTTATTTCCTCTGCACTTGAGAAAATCTGCAGCTTCAGCTTTAAAAGCCTCATCGTGTAAGTTATAAAAAAATCGAAATTTTCTCAGTGACAAAGCTCGTTTGGTCCGCAAACAGTGTAGAAAACTCCTCTGTTTTGAAAAAGCACGCATCGCTGCCATGAACACCCATCGCCTATCGAAGAAGTGAATAGCAGCTTGCAGAGCCGCCGCTATATTTAGCAGCAACACTAGCCACCGATTTCCTACGATAGAAGGCCGCCGCTATATTTAGCAGCTACAATAGCCACCGATTTCCTACGATAGAAGGTGTGGTAGCCTTGATCAGCGGCCTCCTGTACATGCAGGTGTTTTGGCTCCGCCGAGAAGGTAATAAACCGACGAACAGCCACGTGGTTTATATGACAGGTAATAAACATTCGCAGTCTTTGTTATAAGTTACATTCAAAGTCTTCACAGTCGGTTTGTCAACTAAGTTTGATGGGTTTTTTCATATTCAGAAACAAAAAAAATATCATAACTGATGAAGTTTTTGAAAAAAGTTTCATTCGAAGCTTTAACATAAAATTGTTTTTTTAAAAGTTATATAAAGTTTTTTTTTAATTTATTATATAAAAAGTAATTAAAAATCTCTTTATAAAAAGTAATTAAGTGTTTTTGAAAGGTTATATGAGTTTTCTTTTTTTATTATAAGATTTAAAAAAAAAACTTTTATATATAAAAAGTAATAAAAGAGTTAAAGATTTTTAAGTTTTTAAATTTTTTATAAAATAAAATTTAGGGTTTTAGTGAAAGAGTATTTTTTTAGAAAAAGTTTTGCAAAGCTTATAAAATAATTAAGGGATTTTATGAAGGGTTTATAAAACATTTTGTTGGCAAGAGAATTTAGGACTTTGTAAAGTCTATTTGTTTACAAAGTTTTTTGGTGTTTTGTCAAGCATGACAATTTTTTTGTGAAGATTGTACTTTAAGGGGGCGCATATTGAAAATTATATTATTTTTTCCCCGGGACAATATGGAAGACAACCTCATGCAATCAGGAAAGAAACTATAAGACAGAGGAAAGACCAGAGTCATGGGTTGCAAAGTGTGACTAAAGCATATTAAGAAAAGAAATCGAAGAGAAGAGGCAAAGAGTGTTGCCATGGTTAGAGAGGTTCAAGGTGCAGTCGAGGAATTGAGAAGTCTAGCAGAAAACAAAGAAGAAATCGAAGGGGATTGGTGTAGCTTGATCTGCCACCACCTCCTATGTTTACAGGTGAATATTTTGATCATATGGGTTATCAAGATGTTAACTTTTCTTCGAGCTAAAGAATTAATTGAGTATGATTCTAATAACCCATATGATGAAGTATGTGATGTTTTAGCATTGAATTTTATAAAACAGGGATTGGATGAGAAGTGTTTGTGCAAGGTAGCAAAGGCTACAACTTCCAAGGAAGCATGGAAGATCTTGGAAGCAGAGTTTGGCACCAATGAGAGTGACATGCAACATCAGGTTATGTCAAAAGCAAAGAAGTCAACCGCAGATCTGAGAGTAGATGAGAAAGACTCTGAGAGGAAAACAAAGCTTAGACAATCCCATTCAAAAGTGGATGATGGTTGTCAAAACCATAAAATTGAAACTCATTATGCCAGCATGCATATGGATGAAGAAGACGTAGCAAGTATTTCAGAGAGAAAAGTTGAAACCTCTATTATGAAGCAGAGCAAAAGCATATTAATGCTCAAGGAATCCATTGCAATGTGGATGATGCAGATGATAGTGAATCCAACAGTGACGAAACATATGTGGATGATTACTACAAAGTGATATGTCAATTAGAGAATCCAACCACAACTGATGGATTTTGTGAAGTTGAAATTGTCAATGAAATTGACAATGAGCACATGCATGCTCGGATATCCCACCATAGTGTGGATGAAAATTATGTTGATGATATGTGTGGTTTCGTTTTCGAAACAGGGATTAATTATGACAATATGGTAAGCACCATGTTTGATGAAGCATTGAAGGGTGAAGTTGCCATTGTAGCAATAAGATATGAAGTAGTTGAAATTGCTCATGAAGCAGTATGTCATCTAGAAACAGTTGATGATTAAGAACATGATAAAGTGATTGAAGAGTTTTTAATGAGAATATCCACTAATAGCATAACAGTGGAAGACAACCTCCATGTAGTTGAAAAGAAGGCAGATGTAGAGCAGGAAGCTCTCACTGAAGAGAGTCATATTAAAGATGTTTTTAACATTGTTTTTGAATATGCAAGTGTTCAGAATAGCATGGGCAAAGAAGTTGAAAGCAAGGCTGTTAATAAGTTGCATGCAGATTTAAAGTTCATTGAAGAATGGATTCAGAAACCAATAGGACAAATTGAAGCGAGTCAAACACATGAATATAAAGCACAAGAAGCAAAGAAAATAAGACAGTTTGAAGATGGAATGTTTTGGCAACAGTCTGTGGTTGAACACATATTTGAAGAGGAATTTGTAGAAGACATGATCCAATTATTTTTTCAGAACAAGTTCAAGGCAAGTCAAAGAAAAATTGTTGCAGCCGCAAGTGAATAAAGCCTACAACAAGAAAGTTCAACAAAGAATGAAGCAATTTCGAGGATATAGAATCTGGAAGCAGAGAAAAAGAAAATGAAAAATTGTAAAATTCTTGAGTCATTGTAAGCTTAGTTGAGACATAGACTAGCATGCATGTTTATGTGATAGTTAAGTCATGTTTAGTCATATGGTCGTAATTAAGGGGGAGTGTTAGAAATTGTAATTACTCCCGCATGTGGAGTTGACTAAATATAGAGAGGTAGTTAACTGAGTGATTGTATGTTGAGTCAAGTTAAGTGATAAATGACTTTGAGTGTGTGTTTGCATTTGGTTGCATGTCAAGATATTTTAGGAAAATAGCTAGTTGGAAAATGTTTAAATACCCTTCACTGGGTTCATTGTAATCATCATGTTTTATTTGATCAATAGAAGAGCAGAGGCTTGTTTTTTATGTGTGAATTCATTCTTTGTCTCCTTTGCCTTTTCAACACTTCTCAACATGCATCTTGTCATATTGTTCGCCTAGACCCATATCCAGTGCACATGACAAATCCACTTTTTCTAGGTTTTTGGAATCAATGTATACCTCTTGTTATTTATTGTTTTAATCATTGTTACTGAATTCGAATTTATGTGTGAATTCATTCTTTGTCTTCTTTGCCTTTTCAACGCTTCTCAACATGCATCTTGTCATATTGTTCGCCTAGACCCATATCCGATGCACATGACAAATCCACTTTTTCTAGGTTTTTGGAATCAATGTATACCTCTTGTTATTTATTGTTTTAATCATTGTTACTGAATTCAAATTCGAGTTCGAATTCAATTTGATATGGAAAACTTCGTCTGTGTAAAATTCAATTTGGAAAAAATTGGGGAATATAAATCTTAAAAATGATAAACATATTATTTTTTTTTCTTTTCAAATTTTAAAAAAATTGAATTGAATGATGATTATATATAAAAATTTCAAAGAAAATTCATTATATCTTAAATTCATGAAATCTTCTGTCATAAGAATACCCCTGTTTACTTATCTCCAACATTCACCTTGTATGTCTATAGAAAATAATCCAAAAATAATGGAAAACAAAATTCGTTAAATTTATTAATACTGCAAAAGCATATAAGTAAAATCTTATAACATAAATAACTAAATTTCAAATATGAAGTTCAACACAGACATTGGATATTAAAAATAAGTTTAAAGTAATCTTCACATCTAAATCATTATTTTTAATGAATCAAATTTATTTAACAAGTGTGAGATTATCCTTTATACCGATAACAACAAATAAACCCTCTAATTAAATTCCACAACATCTTCTATTTTGAATTAGATACAATAACTATAGTAATTATTGTCATTCAACAAAAATAAAATAAAAACCAAAAAAATGAATTTTATTTTTTTGAAAAAATTTACATATTTTAATAATATATTATAACTACAATTTTAATAATAAATACAATAACTTTTACTAAATATATTGTTTTCATTTTTCAAATTATTGTTTTTCATTGTTTTTTAATAGAAAAACTATTTTTTTTCCATTAGAGAAACTTACCATTCCTCCACCCCTATTTTTAATATAAAGTTTCAAAAAACATAAATTCTTTTTAATTTAAAACTATGATTCACGTAACAGATGGGTATCGTATCAACATAAACTATTTTCCCACTAATCGAATCGAATTTTCGAATTTTTTTGCTAAGTGAATTTGGAACTATGGTTTTAATGGGTTGTTTTAGCATTTATTGAGTAAATTTGGAAATTTTTTTGATGAGTTGCTTGGTTTATTTTTTCTAAAATCTTGCAAGAATTTATTGAAATCACAAATTTGATGGGCAAACCCTGCACGATCTAAATGCCCTAAAGATTTTTTAGGATGCTGAATCCATACATAGTCAAAAAACAATTTAAATAACACAAATAAAGATTTCACCTCAAAATTTTCTATCAAATTTCACCAAAAAAAAATCTAAAAAATCACACTAAAAACTATTACATTGCATGTCTTGTGCTTTTAAGAGCTTTCTCAGGCATAATGAAAATTGTGTTTTGGTTTCTGAATAAATGTAGAATAACCTTTCGTGCTCTTCTAATAAGCTTATGTTTTGTGCTAGGTGTGTACCTTTCATGTTTCTGTCTACGATTTACTTCTTGAACAATGTTAAATATGTACTTTGCATATTTCTGAAAAAAATGAAATATGTACCTTTAGTGTTTTTTTAAAATTAGAAATAAAATTCTGTTTTAGGCATGTACATTTCATTTTACTTTTGAATCAATGTTAAATGTGTTGTTTGCATGTATTTTTAAATTATAAGGAAAATTTTGTTCTCCTTTGTTTGAGTTTATGTACCTTGTATATGTTTTTAATTATAAAGAAAATTGTGTTCCAAGTATACTTTGGGTTTAAAATAGATGTTAAAAATATATTTAATGCTTCTTATATGATAATTAAGAAGGGTAATTTAGTAAGATTTATTTCTTAAATAAATGTTAATTATATGTTTTGTTTTCCAATTGGGGTGAATAACAATATTGATTCAGCTAGCAAGGGCACCTTGCCACTTTCATCCAATTGAAAGAGGGTATAAAGATGTGTGTCAAGCATGCTTCTCGCTGCAAGCACGTGCTAATCTTTCTAGAGGAGAAAGGGGTTTTATATGTCAGAATTGGCTATACAGGAAAACATTGGATGAGTGTGCATATGGGAGGTAAGGTGGTGGGAGAAGTTGGAGGTTTGGGCTTGTGGGGTGGCATTCTAGTTGTGCCATCCCCTGCTCCTTAAGATGCGGAAAACTAGGAAGGAGCTCAAGCGAGTTCCAATGGCATTGTCAAATTCTTTGTTGTGGTTCGTAGCAAGCGAATTTGGGACTCAGGCAAAAGGTGCCTTCCCCAATCCATCTTCTGCATCTTCGTGGTATTGTCGAGGAGGGAGAGGTGAGGCTCAGGCAAAGGGGTGAAATTTCTAGAGAACTCTTTGGCTTTCAGTGGTATGGTAAAGTTTGTAGGCCCAGTTTTATGACTAGTTTACATTTTCCTTCACTATTGGTCTGCATGCATTTCATTTGGTTATGTGGGTCTGTTCATGGTAATTATAGTCGAGTCTCGTGATAGAATTTGGAGGGTCTTGGTCGCTATGGGAGAGAAACCTTTTTGCACACTAGTGTTCTAGGATTTGGAGTTGGGAACAGGGCCAGCTGGTGGGCCTCGTAGGTATACTTCTAAATTAACATCTTGCTTCTTTTTTGAAGGATATTTCTAAAAAGTCGTAGGCCTAATCATATTTTTGGCTCACTCTTCCTATTGTCTAAATATTTGTCGATATTGTTTGACGATTTATGTTTCTCCCCACTTGTATTTGAATTTTAGAGCAGTCTATAGCTGTGTCGCGGGATGCGTCTCCTGCACAGCTGCTTCAATTGCAACTCCCTCACTTTTAGAGGAAACACATTCTGTGGTGGTGGGTGGACGACAGAGTGGTGAACATTATTGCTAATGTGAGGGGAGGACATTTGGGGATACATCGATGAAGGTGGGTCACTAGATGAAGATTAACGGGCACTAGGAGGCACCCTTTCTTACAACGTCTTAATTGTATGGGGTGATCGAGAGGGCCATGACAACCAAGGGGATTTAGAGGGTTTGGAGCATATAGTTGACAGATTTTGTGTAGATATTATGGTGTATATTTGCAATTTCTCATAAAATTTTAATCAAAATCAGTAGACACAAACCTACTCTACTGCTCTGTGAAATTCAATTCACAATTTAAAACAATAATCTTATAAACATACATCAATCACATTCATGATAACACAAATGTATCGAAAGGAAAAAGAAACTCCTAAAAACCCCTTCTACATTATTTACATTATTCAAATGAACCAGAAAAACTATTACAATTATCAACTTAATCCCCGAGCTCAAACTACACAAGCAAATTTTTCCTCTGTTAATGAATGAGTAATTCTGTCCTATACCTAACCAAGTCAACACACTACACTAGTACACCATACCCCTATTTCAACACACCACACTAGTACACTATAGCCTCATTGTTTAAGTTATAAGAAAATCGATTTTTTCTGAGTAACCAAGCTCGTTTGGTCCCCAATCAGTGTAGAAAACTCCTCTGTTTTGAAAAAGCATCCATCGCTGCCATGAACACCCATAGCCTATCGAAGAAGTGAATAGCAGCTTGCAGAGCTGCCGCTATATTTAGCGGCTACGCTAGCCACCGGTTTCCTACGATAGAAGGCCGCCGCTATATTTAGCAGCTACAATAACCACCGATTTCCTACGATAGAAGGTGTGATAGCCTTAATCCAGCGGCCTCCTGTACATGCAGGTGTTTTGGCCCGGCCGAGAAGGTAATAAACCGACGAACACCCACGTCGTTTATATGACAGGTAATAAACATTCGAAGTCTCTGTTATAAGTTATAGTGACTTATTAAGTTTTTTGAAAGCTTATATAAAGGCTTCTTGTTTTTCATATATAAAGATTCCTTAAAAAAAATTCTTTTATATATAAAAAGTAATTAAGGGTTTTCAAAACATTTTTTTTAAGATTTTTTATTTTTTTTCCTAAAATAAAAATTTAGGGTTTTATTGAAAGAGTTTTTCCCTTTTGAAAAAAAAAGATTTGCAAAGTTTATAGAATAATCAAGAGATTTTATAAAAGGGTTTATAAAAAAATTTAGTGGCAAGAGAATTTAGGGCTTTGTAAAGTCTATTTGTTTACAAAGTTTTTTGGTGTTTTGTCGAGCATGACAATTTTTTTGGTGAAGATTGTGCCTTAAAGGGGCACATACTGAAAATTATGCTTTTTTTTCCAAGGGCAATATGGAAGACAACCTCATGCAATCAAGAAAGAAACTATAAGACAAACGAAAGACCACAGTCATAGGCTGCAAAGCGCGACGGAAGCATATTAAGAAAAGAAATTGAAAAGAAGTGGCAAAGATTGTTGCCATGGTTAGAGAGGTTCAGGCCGCAGCCAAGGAACTGAGCAGTCTAGCATAAGAGAAAGACGAAATGGAAGGGGATTGATGTAGCTATGATCTGCTACCACCTCCTATGTTTATGGTCAATATTCTGATCATCGGGTTATCAAGATGTTAACTTTTCTTTGAGCTAAAGAGTTAATTGAGTATGCTTATAATAACCCATATGATGAAGTATATGATGTTTTAACATTGAATTTTATAAGGCAGGCATTGGATGAGAAGTGTTTGTGCAAGGTAGCAAAGGCTACAACTTCCAAGGAAGCATGGAAGATCTTGGAAGCAAAGTTTGGCACAAAGGAGAGTGACATGCAACATCAGGTTATGTCACAAGCAAAGAAGTCAACCGCAGATCTGAGAGTAGATGAGAAAGACTCTGAGAGGAAAACAAAGCTTGGAGAATCCCACTCAAAAGTGGATGATGGTTTTCAAAACCATAAAATTGAAACTCATTGTGCCAACATGCATATCGATGAAGAAGACGCAACAAAGATTGCAGAGAGAGAAGTTGAAACCTCTATTTGTGAAGCAGAGCAAGAGCATATTAATGCTCAAGGAATCCATTGCAACGTGGATGATGGAGATGATGGTGAATCCCACTGTGACGAAACCCATGTTGATGATTACTGCAAAGTGATATGTCACTTAGAGAATCCAGCCGCAGCTGATGGATTTTGTGAAGTTGAAATTGTCAATGAAATTGATAATGAGCACTTGCATGCTCGGATATCCCACCATAGTGTGGATGAAAATTATGTTGATGATATGTGTGGTTTATTTTTTGAAACAAGGATTAATTATGACAAAATGGTAAGCACCATGTTTGACGAAGCATTGAAGGGTGAAGCTGCCACTGTAGCAACAAGATATGAAGCAGTTGGAATTGCTCATGAAGCAGTATGCCATCTAGCAGCAGTTGATGATCTAGAACATGACAAAGTGATTGAAGATTTTTTAATGAGAATATCCACTGACAACATAACAATGGGAGACAACCTCCATGTAGTTGAAAAGAAGGCAGATGTAGAGCAGGAATCTCTCACTGAAGAGAGTCATATTAAAGATTGTTTTTGAATATGCAGGTGTTTAAAATAGCATGGGCAAAGAAGTTGAAAGCAAGGTTGTTAATAAGTTTCATGCAGATTTAAAGTTCATTGAAGAATGGATTCAAAAACCAATAGGACAAATTGAAGTGAGTCAAACTCATCAATATAAAGCACAAGAAGCAAAGAAAATAAGACAGTTTGAAAATGCAATGTTTTGGTAGCAGTTTGTGGTTGAACAAATATTTGAAGAGGAATTTGTAGAAGACATGATCCAATTGTTTTTTAAAACAAGCAAGACAAGTCAAAGAAAAATTGTTGCAGCCGCAAGTGAATAAAGGCTACATCAAGAAAGTTCAACAAAGAACGAAGCAATTTCGAGGGTATGGAATCTAGAAGCAGAGAAAAAGAAAATGCAAAATTGTAAAATTATTGAGTCATTGTAAGCTTAGCTGAGACATAGACCAGCATGCATGTTTATGTGATAGTTAAGTCATGTTGAGTCATACAGTTGTAATTAAGGGGGAGTGTTAGAAATTGTAATTACTCTCGCATGTAGAGTTGACTAAATATAGAGAGTCAGTTAACTGAGTGATTGAGTGGTTGAGTGTTTGAGTGTTGAGTCAAATCAAGTTAAGTGATAAACGACTTTGTGTGTGTGTTTGCATGTGGTTGCATGTCAAGATATTTTAGGCAAATAGCTAGTTGGAAAATGTTTAAATACCCTTCAACGGGTTCATTGTAATCATAATGTTTTATGTGATCAATAAAAGAGCAGCTCGTTTTTTTATGTATGAATTCATCCTTTGTCTCCTTCGCCTTTTCAATACTTCTCAGCATGCATCTTGTAGTATTGTTCACCTGGACCCATCCAGTGTGCATTACAAATCCACATTTTCCAAGTTTTTGGAATCAATGTATACCTCTTGTCATTTGTTGTTTTAATCATAGTTACCGAATTAGAATTCGAATTCGAGTTCGAATTCAATTCGATATGGAAAAAAATTGTCTATGTAAAATTCAATTTGAAAAAATTCAAGAATATACATCTTAAAAATGATTAACATATTATTAATTTTTTTCTTTTCAAATTTTTACAAAATTGAATTGAATGATGTTTATATTAAAAATTTCAAAGAAAATTCATTAAATCTTAAACTCATGAAATCTTCTCTCATAAGGATACTCCTGTTTACTTATCTCCAACATTCACCTTGTATGTCTATAGAATATAATCCAAAAATAATAGAAAACAAAATTCATCAAATTTATTAATACTACAAAAACATGTAAGTAAAATCTTATAACATTAATAACTAAATTTCAAATCTGAAGTTCAACACACACAAATGAGACATTTGATATTAAAAATAAGTTTAAAGTCATCTCCACATCTAAATCATTATTTTTAATGGATCCCAATTTATTTAACAACAAGTGTGTGATTATCCTCTGTGTTGATAACAACAAAGAAACCCTCTAATTAAATTCCACAACATCTTCTATTTTGAATTAGATGCAATAACTATGGTAATTACTGTCATCCAACAAAAATAAAATAAAAAATGAAAAGATAAATTTTGTTATTTTAATAAAAAAATTGCATATTTAAAAAAAAAAAATTATTTATTATTTAACTACAATTTTTTAATATAAAATTTACATAAGCCTTTACTAGAGAAAGAAACTATTGTTTTTCATTTTTTTAATATAAAAACTATTTGTTTTTCATTATAGAAACTTACCATTATTTAACCCTTATTTTTAATATAAAGTTTCAAAAACATAAGTTCTTTTTAATATAAAACTATGATTCACCGGATAGATGGGTATCGTATCAACATAAACGTATTTTTCCACGAATCGGATCGTACTGGCGAATTTTCGAATTTGTTTTCCCAATACGGACGAACTTGGTAACTATGGTTTTATTGGGTTGTTTTAACATTTACTTAGTGTATAAATGTGGGAGTTGTTTTTAGTGGGATTTTGGAAAAAAAATATTGATGGGTTTTCCGGTCTATTGGATGGGCAAACCTTGCACATTCTAAATGACAATCTAAATGACCTAGTGATTTTTTAGGGTGTTGAATCCATATATATAGTCAAAAAAACAATTTAAATAACACAAATCAAGATTTCACCTCAAAAATTTCTATAAAATTTCACCAGGAAATCCAAAAAATCACATTAAAAACAACTACATTGCATGTCTTGTGCTTTTAAGCGCTTTCTTAGGCATAATGAAAATTGTGTTTTGGTTTCTGAATAAATGTGGAGTAACCTTTCGTGCTTTTCTAATAAGCTTATGTTTTGTGTTAGGTGTGTACCTTTCATGTTTGTGTTTACGATTTACTTCTTGAACAATGTTAAATATGTACTTTGCATATTTCTGGAAAAAAAAAAGTGAAATATGTACCTTTAGTGTTTTTTTAAATTAGAAATAAACTTTTGTTCTGCGTTAGGCATGCACATTTCATTTTACCTCTTGAATCAATGTTAAATATGTTGTTTGCAGGTATTTTTAAATTATGACAAAAATTTTGTTCTCCTTTGTTTTAGTTTATGTACCTTGTGTATGTTTTTGAATTATAAAGGAAATTGTGTTCCCGATATGCTTTGGGTTTAAAATAGATGTTAAAAATATATTTAATGCTTCTTATATGATAATTAAAAAGGGTAATTTGGTAAGATTTATTTGTAAGAAGAGCTTCGGCGTAAATCACATCAAAAAGACATTTATTTAAGATTTATTTCTTAAATAAATGTTAGTTATATGTTGTGTTTTCCAATTGGGGTGAATAACAGCAGTAACTCAGTGAGCGAGGGCACCCCCCACCTTCATCCACTTGGAAGAGGGTATAAATATGTGTGTTAAGCATGCTTCTTGTTGCAAGCATGCACCAATATTTCTAGAGGATAAAGGGGTTTATATGGCAGAACTGGCTATACAGGAAAACATTGGATGAGTGTGCGTATGGGAGGTAAGGTGGTGGGAGAAGTTGGAGGTTTGGGCTCGTGGGATGGCATTCTAGTTGTGCAACCCCTGCTCCTTAAGATGCGGAAAACTGGGAAGGAGCTCAAGCGAGTTCCGATGGCATTGTCAAATTCTTTGTTGTGGTTTGTAGCAAGCGAATTGTGGACTCGGGCACAAGGTGCCTTCCCCAATCCATCTTCTACATCTTCATGGTGTTGTCAAGGAGGGAGAGGCGAGGCTCGGGAAAAGGGGCAGAATTTCTAGATAACTCTTTGGCTTTTAGTCGTACGGTAAAGTTTGTACACCCAGTTTTATGGCTAGTTTACATTTTCCTTCACTATTGGTTTGCATGCGTTTCATTTGGTTATGTGGGTCTGTTCTTGGTTATAGTCGAGTCTCGTGATAGAATTTGGAGGGTCTTGGTGGCTATGGGAGAGAAACCTTTTTGCGCACTAGTGTTCTAGGATTTGGAGTCGGGCACAGGGCCAGCTGGTGGGCCTCTTAGGTATACTTCTAAATTAACATCTTCCTTCTTTTTTTGAAGGATATTTCTAGAAAGTCACAGGCCTAATCATATTTTTGGCTCACTCTTCCTATTGTCTAAAGATTTGTCGATTTTGTTTGACAATTTATCTTTCTCCCCACTTGTATTTGAATTTTAGAGTAGTCTATAGCTGCCTCACGGGATGCATCTCCTGCACAAGCTACTTCAATTGCATCTCCCTCACTTCTAGAGGAAACACATTCTATGGTGGTGGGTGGATGACAAAGTGGTGAACATTGTTGTTGATGTGAGGGGAGGACTTTTGGGGATACATCGATGGAGGTGGGTCACTAGATGAAGATTAACAGGCACCAAGTGGCACCTGTGGAGTATCAAGGAAGGTATGTTCCGATGATTATTTTAGTTTCTTTTCATTAGAACTTAAAAGCCTTTTGCATTAGAAATTTAGATAATGATGAGGATTTATAACGAAACACAAAAGATTAATGAGAAACACTGATAATTGTCATTTCTATGTGCAGGAGGGAAGAAAAACGGAAGGTGGCCATTCCAAAGGTAAAGACAAAGATGAGCTAACTGTTGTCCCTTTGACGGGAGACCGGAAGCAAACCAGATCAAAACGGATCAACCCAGGAAAGGACGCGGAGATATCGGCACGGGGCAGAAAAGGGAAGAAGTAACGCAGTATTAACGATTCTTTTATCTATTTTATGTATCTAGATATCGATCCTGAGGAATCGCTATTTTATCTATTTTTTGTATCTAGATATCTCCGCCATCTTCCTTATAAAAGGGATAGCACTGTTGGCTAAGAAAGGGGAGGCTTTTTGTAATTTCTCTTAAGGAAGATCAGCACTGTGATCTTTATGTTCTGTTGAAGACTCGAGTTCCTGTAATTTTATTTCATGCCTTAATACAGACTTGGTTACTCTTTTATCTTTGAGCCTGGATAAATCTTAAGCGGTGTACCCCTAGAGGCTAAGGGCTTGGCCCTAGAGAACACTTGCTCTTGTACCATTACGCTTGGTTTCTGTGTGGTTTGTTCATAGACGTAATCTGGTAATCTGCTGTGTTTTAAGAATATTATATTACATGCTCTGTTATGTTTAACTCGTTTCATGTTCCTGTAAACCAAATCTTTATATTGACGCCGTGACATGTTACTAATCCTTTAAGTGTTGATTAATCTCTACAGGATACTGTCACTCCATCACAGAGTTCATTACGATTGTGTTTAGCATTATAACAGTTATCTTGAAAGGTCTGATTTCATATGATCATTGAATGTTACTATTTTCATCTTGAAATGCAATCGTATGCGTTTATTAGATCAATAATAGAGGCAAATTAAGCACGGTGTGTTTCTAAGGTTGTAATCGGCAGTGTTGTTCCATAGCATGGGTACGTCTTTTAAGATTGAAGGATTGATGTTTTGATTGGAGTGATTAAATAGAATTACAGCTTGATGAACTTGGTTACTACTTATTTCAACTGCTGTTCCATTTCTGAATTGTTGTTCCATTTAGTTGTTGTTCCATTTATTTGCTGTTCCATTTTAATTTTTGTTCCATTGTAATTGTTGTTCCATTTCCAGATTGCTAATTTGTTGTTTCTTAAGGACAGTCTCAGGCTGTAGTGAGCATCAGCATCTACTACTAGCTCCCAGACCTCTGATCTGCTCCCATCAGTTATGAAAGGGATGAGTTATTGCTACTGAACCCTTGGCTGATGCGTTGTTCTATTTCATTGCTATTTCCTTTACTTCTTGTTTCATTTATATTCATCAAGGACGACCCCAGGCTGTAGTGAGCCCTAGCATTTGCTACCTAGCTCCCAGACCTCAGATTTGTTCTCATCAGTTATGAAAAGGATGGGTTATTGCTACCGAACGTTTGACTGATGCACTGCTTGGTGTGATTTAGTCTTTTCAAGTAGTTAAGTCGTAGATACGCATTGATTTACTTTTGTAGCTTTTAAACAGTTGTACTACAAACATTACTCTGACAAGTGCTAAGCCTCAGACTGAGACACTCTTTGAAATAACCAGACGTTTCCGGATTGACATATTAATGTGAGGTAACTAGAGGTGAAAGAGACCATTTTTATAGCTCTACATTTTGGCGTCGTTACCGGGGAAAGAGTGTAGCCATTTGTCTTTTTCAGAGTAGTGTACGAACCTGCTAGTGAAGAATTGGGTTTTGAAAACGGAAGGTAAGAACCTACATGCGGAGCATGTAAAAGCCCTGCTCCTTTGTCCGCTTTCTTGCAGATTTGTTGCTATCTGCTTAAAACATAGTAGTTAAACAGAAAAAGCTGGAGAAAAATCCCAAACCGTTACCAAAGCGAGAAAAAGCTAAGGGGCCGGTGACCCTTGGTCGATCAACATTCATAGACGAAATCTATAAGAAAGCCGAATCTCAGCCTTCAGTAGGACCCAGGAAAGTTACTTCCAAACAGCCTACTAGTTCCCTTCAGGCCACAGGTTCACCATCTGAAGCCTTTGCTGAGGTGCATAGTCAAACTGACGAACAGGACTTTCAAGAAATTGAAAATTCTATTCCATAATGACTGCAAGAAGGGAATCTCAGTAATCTTTGTGAAGGAGAAGGGGAAACAGGGGAAACTCTGGGAGCCAAGATCTCCTCCTAGGATAACTCAGCCATTGAATAGCCCAGGCAAAGGGAGCGCGGTAAAAATTATTATTGAAGAAACCCTATTTCCTCAGACAAAAATCCCAGATAGAGGAAGTGCTATTAAAACTGTTCATGTTGAAAAAATTCCTCCTCAACCTTGGAATACCCTCTTAGATATTCCAGAAGGTTATTGGCATATATTTAACCCAATGGATCAAAATCCGCCAAACACCCAAACCTCTACATTACAATACCCCATAGTGGATTCCGCGGCAAATGCCCCAATGAAAGCAATCCCCCTTCAACACATCCTTACATTTCATGGACTTACATCATAGAACTCGGATGCATTTTTATTCGAGTTTGATGTACTATGCAGGGGATATGATTACACCACTGACCCCTAGAAACTAAAATTGTTCCCCTCTACTCTGAAAGGGGCTGCTCTAAGATGGTTTATGGGATTAGGTGGTGGAGTTATAAATAACTGGGAACAAATGAAAGAATATTTTCTAAAGAAATATCAATACTACTGCAGGTCTAGAGAACTAAAAGATGAAATATTTCAGATGATAGCTAGACCAAACGAAACATTAGAAGAATATATGGAACGTTTCCAGTATAATCTACAAGGATCTCCCTATGCATTGTTGCCTTTACCTGATAACGTGTTGAAAACAACATTAATAAGGGGCATGAAAGAACAATGAATTGAAACATTAAACATTATGGGGAAAGGGGATATTTATCAGGAAAGTTTTGCTGACATAATTGATCTATGTATCAGGATTTCGAGAGGCAGTACACGAATCAAACCAGCAGAACATGATCAGTTTGCAAGAGAAAATAAAAATCATCAAAAGGAGTAACGCGTATGGAAATTGGGAATTTATTTGAAAATTTTAAAACTGATATACTAAGAACACTGACTACACAATTGGACATTTTGCAGGCTAAGCATAAACAAATGGAGGCAGAACAGAATTTGGCAATCTTCTACCCCAGATGCAGGAAGAAGCATAGCCATAAGGAGTGTCCATTAGATACAGTTCAAACATGGGCCATCTGTACAAGGGATCACTCTACAAAAAGTTTCCCCTCATTACCTAGACTGAAAGCGGTATATAAGGAAGCAGAAGAAGAACCAGAGGCAATATATCTACTCAACCAGCATCGTCAGTGGCAGCCGCGACAAACTGGTATGTTTTCAGACCCAACTTCTTATTTTCAGTATCAGTCGTACAATACTCAACAGTATAATACATGGCAAAGTCAGTTTCAACCCCCATTTCCAAATTGGTCATCACAGTCGTATCCTTCTACAAACCCGTGGCTAAATCAGACAAGCCAATCTGGTTGGTCGAATCCTCCTTATCCCCCACCATATTGGAAAAACAATCCATACCGATCGCAATGGACTCCCCCCACTTCACAAGGTTCAGTCTGGCAAACTAACTAGCAGAGACCAACACAGTAGCCAGTAGGAAATATTCCTTTCCCTCAACCTACACTGCCAGCTTTACAGCAAAACCCCCAATCTAATCTGAGACCCCAACTCCCAGCCTAGCCCAATCCAAATCCAAATAACAGACCGGTCCAAGCACTCCAAATTTTAGAAACACCAGAAGAAGGACTCGATTTGAGGGAGTGCAATGATCTTCAGCTAAGATCTGGGCGTATTATCCAAACAGAGGGAAATAAAACAGTTCAGATTGAAGATCAGTTAACTAGAGAACATCTGTCACAAGAAGAGGATGTAAATAGACAACAAACTCAGAATCAAGCAACTACATCCTCTCCCCCGTTCCCAGAACGTTTAGTCATACCTCGACCTATACAACAACCTAATTTCGACATTCTTGGAGAATTACAAAACTTGTACATAAAAATTCCATTCCTTTAGGCCATTCAAGACATCCCGATATACGAAAAAACTATTAAAGAATTGTGCATAAAAAGACCGAGAAGGAATACAATAGATAATCCAAGATTTCAAGTAGTCGGTACTTTATCTGACTTATTATTAGGAAAGGAAACACCTATTAAGTATGAAGACCCAGGAAACCCAATAGTAACTATTCAAATTTATGGCCAAACCTTAACCAATGCCTTAGTTGATCTTGGAGCTGCAATCAATATATTCACAACTGCTACTTGCCAAAAGTTAGGTATTACATCTGCAGAACCCACTTCAACTTTGCTAGAATTGGCTGATCGGTCTGTGGTTAGGCCAAAAGGCATACTGCATGATGTCATGGTCTCAGTTGATTCCGGGGAATACCCAACTGATTTTCTGATAATAAACCCTAAAACCCGACTAGAAGGGCATCCATTGATCTTAGGAAGACCTTGGCTCGCTACTGCTGATGCCTATATCGGCTGTCGGCAAGGGAACATGATCATAACCAAGGGGGCGGATATCAAGAATTTAGTACTATATCCCCCAGCGCAGCCAAGCATCACAATAGTTAAAACTAATAGGCACCATGTATCATATCTTACTGACAACATTAGATCTCCATTAACTATACAAGAAGCACTAGAGTTCTAAGACCAAACAGAAGATGATGCCATTAGCAATTTTATTAGTCAAACTGAACTCACATCTTGTACCCAGTGTCATATGATAAAAGCAACATTTGATACCGAAGTAGAAGAGGAACCTCTGAAAGATGCACATGATCACACAATCCCTGTCACTTCAGTTGCACATAGTAAAATTGTGGAAATCGAACCTGGAAAGACCTTAAACATTAACGCCAACCTTACACCCAAACAGGAAACAAAACTCATCCATATCTTAACAAATATAAAGACGCATTTGCATGGGATTACCCTGATATGAAAGGAATTGATCCTCAATTGTGTACACATCACATCTACATAGAAAATGATGCAAGACCTGTTAGACAACCTCAGAGAAGACTAAATCCTCATCTAAAAGAAGTAATAAAAGCTAAGCTTCAAAGACTTTTAGATGTTAACTTCATCTATCCTATCTCTGATAGTAAATGGGTCTCCCCACTTATGGTGGTATCGAAAAAGAATGGGAAGTGGAGAATCTGCGTGGACTACAGGGAGCTAAACAAGGCAATGTAGAAAGATCACTTTCCTCTCCCATTCATCGATCAAGTATTGGACACTTTGGCAGGGAAGAAATTCTTTTCTTTTCTCGACGGCTTCAGTGGGTATAACCAAATACAGATTGCCCCTGAAGATCAGGACAAAACTACCTTTACTTGTCCTTGGGGAACATTCGGCTACCGAGTTTTACCTTTTGGTTTATGTAATGCCCCTTCCACATTCCAAAGGGCTATCCTTAGCATTTTTGTAGATCTAATAAATGAAGGAATGGAAGTATATATGGATGACTTTACTCCATACGGAGATGAGTTTGATCTAGCATTGGAGACATTAGAAAAAGTCCTACAACGTTGCATAGCTACCAGGCTTTGTTTAAGCCATGAAAAATGCTACATGATGATGATGGAAGGACTTATTTTAGGACACTATATTTCAGCAGCTGGCATTCAGGTAGACCTAGGCAAAATCCAAATACTTTTGCTTATTCCTACTCCTACTACTCAAACAGAGGTATGTAGCTTTCTTGGATTCTCTAGTTATTACAGAAGATTTATAGAACATTATTCACGTTTTGCTGCACAATTGTATGCACTAACTGGTAATATTGATTTCCTTTGGACAGAAAAATGTGAACGTGCTTTCAACGGTCTGAAAAAGCTTGTATCTACAGCCCCAGTCCTTCGGGGACCAAATTGGGATTTGTCATTCCAGATATCATATGATGCCTCAGATACAGCCATTGGAGCGGTCCTTAGATAGGAGGAGGATAGAAAACCATATGCAATTTATTACATTAGCAAAAATCTATCCCCTGCTGAATTAAATTATACTCACTGAAAAAGAATTTCTAGCTGTTATACATGCTGTCAATAAATTAAGACATTACATCACTGGATATCCTATTATCTTGTACACAGATCATTCTGCTATAAAATACTTAGCAAACAAGCCTATTACAAATGGAAGAATAACTAAATGGCTGATCTTATTGCAGGAATTTGATATTACAATCAAGGATCGACCCGGGAAAGAAAACCTGGTAGCTGATTTCCTCTCAAGAATGCCAAAACCAGTCGATGCAGCAGCAGTTGAAGATCAGTTTCCAGATGAGCATCTCTTTGTTGTTGCTCTTCAAACACCCTGGTATGCTGATGTCGCCAATTACCTAGTAGTAGGTAAGTTACCAAAGCATCTAACCCCTAATGAGCGGAAACAGATTGTCCAACGAAGTACCAGATTTTCTTGGATTGGGGGCTATTTGTTTCACACAGGGGCGGACATGCAAACCAGGAGATGCGTTCGACAAGATGAAATTTTTGATATATTGAAAGCATGCCATGACCAGCCATGTGGTGGACATTTTGCTGATCGCAGGACTGCACATAAAGTATTACACACAGGGTATTATTGGCCCACAATTTTTAAAGATGCAAAGAAATTTGTCCAAGCATGTGACAGTTTCCAGAGAGTGGGACGCCCTAGTCACTCAGATGAGATGCCTTTGAAACCACAGTTAGTCATCGAACCATTTGAGCGTTGGGCTCTTGATTTCGTGGGACCAATCAACCCACCATCAAACCAAAAAACATACATTTTGGTGGCAACAGAATACGTCACCAAGTGGGTTGAAGCAGAGGCCTTGCCCAAAGCTACAGAAGAATTTGTTATACAGTTCCTGCTCCATCTATTTGTGCATTATGGCCTCCCTAGAGAGATAATTACAGATGGAGGACCATAGTTTGCTGGGAACAGAATAGCGGCAACACTCAACAATTATCATGTTCAACATAAAATGACCACCCCATATCACCCACAGGCAAATGGGCAAGTAGAAAGCAGCAACAAGATAATAGAAACGATTCTAACAAAAACAGTTGCATCAAATAGACGCGATTGGGCTACCAGACTACCAGAAGCACTGTGGGCTTATAGAACAACATGGAGAAGCACCACTGGTCACTCACCTTACCAGCTAATGTTCGGAAAACAACCCATCTTTCCTATAGAATTTGAAATCCAGACATTACGAACAACACAAGAAGTTGGTTTAGACTTAACTGAGGCACAAACTAATCGATTACAACAGATTAATGAGGTGGATGAAATTAGGCTCTCTGCACTCCAACACAGTGCCTTGATACAACAGCAGAGAGCTAAATGGCATGATGCTCTCATTAAAAACAGAGTCTTCCATGAAGGAGACTCAGCTCTTTTATATGACTCTAGATTTCAGGACTTCCCCGGGAAACTCCAAACTCGTTGGCTGGGACCATATGAAATTCAGAAAGTACATGACAATAGCACCCTTACACTGATTACTATTGATGGTTCTAGGTATACCTTTAAGGCAAACGGCCATCGAGTCCGTCTTTATCGCAAACCACTTACTCTGGAGTCCTTCTGCCAACAACTACGCCAAGATTCAGATATGGAGATCTTACGGGAGGAAGAGAAGTCTCCTCCACTTGTAACTCACTAAGAAGTTTACTTTTCTTTACAATTTGTATATAACTACTTGAATTATTTTTTGTACATATTTTTGCAACATGTTTTGATTTTTGTTGTTCCTTTTCCAAAAAGGGAACAACACTTGTGATTTTTGCTGTTCCTTTTCCAAAAGGAACAACACTTGTGATTTTTGTTGTTCCTTTTTCAAAAGGAACAACACTCTTGATTTTTGTTGTTCCTTTTCCAAAAGGAACAGCACTTGCGATTTTTTTTGCCGTTCCTTTTCCAAAAGGAACAACACTTGTGATTTTTGTTGTTCCTTTTTCAAAAGGAACAACACTTTTGATTTTTGCTGTTCCTTTTCCAAAAGGAACAACACTTGCGATTTTTTTGCTATTCCTTTTCCAAAAGGAACAACACTTGTGATTTTTGCTGTTCCTTTTTTAAAAGGAACAACACTTTTGATTTTTGCTGTTCCTTTTCCAAAAAGAACAACACTTGCGATTTTTTTGCTGTTCCATTTCCAAAAGGAACAGCACTTGTGATTTTTGTTGTTCCTTTTTCAAAAGGAACAACACTTTTGATTTTTGTTGTTCCTTTTCCAAAAGGAACAACACTTGTGATTTTTTGCTATTCCTTTTCCAAAAGGAACAACACTTGTGAATTTTGTTGTTCCTTTTCCAAAAGGAACAACACTTTTGATTTTTGTTGTTCCTTTTCGAAAAGGGACAACACTTTTGATTTTTGTTGTTCCTTTTTCAAAAAGAACAACACTTGTGTGTTTTTGCTGTCTCCGAAAGGAACAGCACTGTTTGATTTTTGCCGATCTTTTTCCAAAGGAACGACACTTGTTTGATTTTGTTGTTCCTTTTCAAAAAAGGAACAACACCGTTGATGTCCACTGTTCCTTTCTCCAAACGAACAACTGTTGTTGTGCCCTTCCTTGAAAAAACACTACTCATATGATTTAAAACAGCTTGTTCCTTCTTAAGGATGCTTAGTGCTAATGCTCTTTCGAGTATTTTTGAATACAACTATCCACTTATGTGATGGAAACAAAAACACAGCATACAGAAATCAGTAAATCATAAATCGCTATCTTTATAAGAAACTGCCCTGAATTGGCGAAAGGATGCAGGGAAAAGATATGCTTATTTATCATCTTTTGTTGCCATTGCTCTACTAACTCTGTTCTGATTGGTTATCTCTATCATGCTAGTTCCTTTTTACCTACTTTGATTATCATTCGGAAATAATATCAAAGGGTCTATACCTTAATATTGGGATATCAAGACTTCTTCCACCATTCCTACTCTTAAGGAGTGTCGAACCACCCTTTGTGTATAAACAGGAAAGGCTCTCTATTAAAAGCAAGAAAAAATAAGGAAGCAAAACAAGGTTCTAAAAATTGTCAAATTGTAGGATAGGAAGTCTCATTACGAGCTGGCCTACCATGATCATCAGGATGGAAGCGAAGTGGAATTCCCACTAGGGCCACCATACCTAGGAAATGGTCCAAAAGGTGTATCAAAATAAATAACCCTTGGAACAGGAGGTCTCACCACGAGCCGGCCTGCCCACTGTTCACTCCTCCCTCGTGAATGGCATTATGACGAACTGGTTATCAAGCCAGCATAGTGGCCTACAGTTTGACATTATATAACGCTTCCTAGCATACACAAAGGACTATGGTTCCAGGGGTGAAATGAACAACTCTGCCAAGGTTATGGACACCTATCGGCAACAGAACACTGTTAATGGTATTGAAGTCATATTTTAACACCAATAGGTAAGGAGATTATATCCTCTTGTTTCTTATGACATGATAATTAATTATATAATTACCCAACCATATAGCACATGACTATCTATTATCGCCAATCATTATGGAGCTAGTGACAGTGACCGCGGGAGACTCGCTATTTATGGCAAATGTCTTATCCCCGAACTTCCATCAACTCACCGCAGTCCCTTACGTATTAAAAGTGATCTAACTTTCTACCTCGATTTCAGTAATAGGCTGTATTTGCAGACATGGCATATTTTCATAAGCTGTTCCATAAAGGCCTCGCGGTAGAATAGACGCTGCTCCTTTATTTGACGGCTGGGAAAGCCTATCACATTGCGCGGGGGGAGGTAACCTCATCATTCCCCAGAGCACATGTCAGTCCGTTATTCGAGAAAATTTTGTACTCGAGCACAGCACGGCTCAACAGTATGATCATTTGCTATTTTTGTTTTCTTCTGCATGAGTTGTTGTTCGAAGTTTTTTTCCATTGCATACACCGTTGCATTTGAATTTGAACGAGGAATATGCCACCAGCTTCTCTGCGTTTCAACAAACAGCAGTTGTTCCTTTGAGAACTTGCAGAGAAACTATGGGAGGAAGGTTAGTTCGCCGAGAACCACAAACATTAACTGTTTCGGCTGCAACCCGAAGGATCCTGAAGAGAGCAGGAAGGTTGACCTATCTCAACCGCCTGAAGGAGTCTAATGAAACTGTAGTGAAAGAATTTTTACAAAACCTACAGGAAGAATACTCCACAGTAAGAGGAAGGCGAATAGCAGTCACTGACGACATAATAGCAAGAGTCACAGGACTACCGGCCACGGGACCAGTTTGGACAATAAAGAAGGAAAAGCTGCAAAAGATTTTGGAAATCTTTCAGGACGAGGGCCAGAATTTGACAATCCGTGGAAAGGGGGTGCTACCAGCAACACTAGGACAACCATGGGCGGAATTGGCGAAAATCATCCAGAGCTACATCACTTGTGAGGGCAGAAAAGACGTGGTAAGAGCATGACATCTTAAACTCCTAGTTGTCTTAAAAAAAAATGTTCTGTGAATTTGCCTGCATTATTGAATTCACTATTGCACGATGTTGCACGAAGTATGAAAAAGGCACAACACGTAGAATCCATTGTTAGCCACCACAGATTAATTCGCATGATAGGGAATTATAGTCTCACCCAGCAGCAAAGCAGCTGGGAAGAACTAATTGCTATTATCAATAAAGGGACGGCCACATCTGGACGCCCGAAAAAACGAAAACGAGTTGATAGCACACCCCAATGTTCAGAGAAACGAAAGAAGGATGCTTGCACATAAGTGCAAGCTGAAAAACAAGCTGAAAAACAACCTGAAAAACGACCCGAAAAGCAGAAACATGATGCTAGTACATCTGAACAACCAGAAAAACGTAGAAAGTCGGCAAGGCTAGCAGGGTTACAAGCAGAGCTGGAGAAACCCCAGGAGGGCACGAGCCAAGCAATAGAAATCGAAGAGGAGCAGTTTGCAGAGACAGGAACAGAGGAAGAAAGCAACGAGGATGTAGAGCAGATTGCAAAAACAGAGACAGAAGAAGAAGACGTCGAGGAAGAAAACAACGAGGAAACAGAGCAGTCTGCAGAAACAGAGACAGAAGAAGAAGACGTCGAGGGAGAAGAACAGTTTGCAGAAACAGAAATGGAAAAAGAAG
Source organism: Pinus taeda (assembly GCA_000404065.3). Lineage (NCBI taxonomy): Eukaryota > Viridiplantae > Streptophyta > Pinopsida > Pinales > Pinaceae > Pinus > Pinus taeda. The sequence goes on along the minus strand of APFE030817096.1, from coordinate 46,316 downwards.
ACGTCGAGGGAGAAGAGCAGTCTGCAGAGGAAGAAACGGAAGAAGAAGAAGAGGAGGCAGAGCAATCTGCAGGGAGAGAAGAAGAACAGGATGAGCAGACTGAAGAAGAAGGAGACGAGAGAAAGAAGTTGAGCAGTCCGAACAGGAGGAAGGAATGGGATAGTAGGAAGGAAGCCCATTACAAGACCCGTTAGGGGAAGATGAATTGGCCAACATTTTGGCCAATATGGGCGAATATGGCCAACCCCTGAGTCCATCCAACCTCCAGGCTGTAGAAGAAACCCAGGAGAAAGATGCACCCAAGGAATTGCATACAGAAGAAGCAGAAGTAGAAAATTTGTCTGTTCATAATGAAAAGATATTGGAAAATGCTGAGCAGGAACAGCCCGTTCCTAGTCAGAAAGCACTAGAGGAAGGTCCGGAGGAAATAAGGGCGGAAGAGGAATCAGCCCAAGAAATAACAGAGCCAAGCAAGGTTCTCACCCTAGAACCGCCACCTCAAGGAGAAAATCAGGAAGTTAACCACAGTCCAATCCACAGCGAGCAGCCTGCTGTTCTTTCTGAGGAGTTGATGGAAATAAGGGAATTACAAAGGGAAAATCGGACATTGTTAAACATAATAGTCAAGCTTCACCAGCAGATTAGGATTCTAAAAGCGAGGCAAAGGGTGAAAGGGACTTCAGGAAGAAAAGGTTTTACCACACCAATAAGATCCCTTAAGAACAGGAGGCGGAGGACCAGAAGCCGTCCCACTGCTCAAAACCCTGACAGAAGCCAAACTATTGTTCCTAATGAAGTTGAAAAACAAACTGTTGTTCCAATTGAAGCAGAAGAGCAGACTGTTGTTCCATTTGAAAAGGAATAGCAGTGGGTTGGAGTCTGTGTTAAAATTGAAAAAGATGATAAGATGGTTCAGATGGAGGCACCACCTTCGGGAGTAATAAGGGTTATGAATTCAAAGCAGCACAATAAAAAAGTTCAAGTAAAGCTCCCGGCCTCCACGGATGCATGGAAGAAGGACCCAAAAACAAGAATCCTTCACCAACATTTGAAGCAGGCCCAGCAAGAAGCAGAAAAGCTTAGGGAGCAAACGGTCCCCCGAGAAAAATATGAAGAATTACAGCAACAGCTAAGGAACGTCAACCTGTCTGAAAGCCAAGCTTTCGACGGATGGCGAAAGGAACAAGAGAAAGTTGCCAAGGTAACTCGTAGATTAGATGTAGTTATTAAACAGATGGATACCTTGTGTGCTCTATACAATGATGTCCTAGCATGTAGAGCCCTTGCCAAGAACTATGCCCTATTTCTAATAGAAAGGTACTTACAATTGAAAATAAACGCTGTTAAGGCAAGTGCTCCCATAGAAATTAATACTATAAATGATTTTAGAAATTGCTGTAAACATTATGGGGTAAAAGTGCAAAGGTTATTGTGTGAATTTTACTTGCATAACCTTGTACTAGAACAAGAGACCGAGCTGAACCCTGGCCCTTTTGTTGGGGATATACAATTACAAGCATTTATTTCATTTGCAGACAATCAAATTAAATGGCTTAAAGCCTACAATGCATTTCAGAGACAAGAAAATAGATTAGATCTATGGGTAAGAGCTGAGCCTAGAGACCCAGAACAGTTATGGAGAAGTCATAGGAATCTCATGAGGGATCCAAGGGTGATTGAAGCATTAGGACCCATGCATGAAGCAATCATTCGACAGGGGCTTGAATTCTTTTCTTCTATTAAAGACCCTGCCGTTGAAGCAGCTAAATTTCGGTATCGAGTATCTAATCCGAACATTCAGCTCAAAGAGCCATTTAAGTATGAGAATTTTAAGCTTGCTGCTAACCGATTCCCCCTCTATGGCGAAATTGTTTTGAGGGTAGGGCCATCCTGGTTAGGATATAGGTTCTAGAGTCCAATCATTTGACATCATGCACCCGGATACCAAGCCCTGTATGAGATGCCCGAGGGCCAGACAAGCCATTTTTTTTATCATCTAATTTCGCATCATGGGTGTAGGCCCCCACACGAGATTCCATCTCCAGCCTACTCCCTCACTGCTTTGCATGTCAACTACAATGTTTTCATGAGGCCATGAAAAAGGGTAAGCTGGGGGGTGTGTGGAGTATCAAGGAAGGTATGTTCCGATGATTATTTTAGTATCTTTTCATTAGAACTTAAAAGCCTTTTGCATTAGAAAATTAGATAATGATGAGGATTTATAACGAAACATGAGAGATTAATGAGAAACACTGATAATTATCATTTCTATGTGTAGGAGGGAAGAAAAACGGAAGATGGCCATTCCAAAGGTAAAGACAAAGATGAGCTAACTGTTGTCCCTTTGACGGGAGACCAGAAGCAAACCAGATCAAAACAGATCAACCCAGGAAAGGACGCGGAGATACCAGCACGGAGCAGAAAAGGGAAGAAGTAACGCAGTATTAACGATTCTGCGAATCCCTCAGGATCTTAGATCCTGAGGGATCACTATTTTATCTATTTTTTGTATTTAGATATCTTTGCCATCTTTCTTATAAAAGAGATAACACTGTTGGCTAGGAAAGGGGAGGCTTTATGTAATTTCTTTTAAGGAAGATCAGCACTGTGATCTTTATGTTCTGTTGAAGACTCGAGTTCCTTTAATTTTATTTCATGCCTTAATACAGACTTGGTTACTCTTTTATCTTTGAGCTTGGATCAATCTTAAGCGGTGTACCCCTGGAGGCTAAGGGCCCGGCCCTAGAGGACACTTTCTCTTGTACCATTACGCGTGGTTTTTGTGTGGTTTGTTCATAGGCGTAATTTGGTAACCTATTGTGTTTTAAGAATATTATATTACATGCTCTGTTATGTTTAACTCGTTTCATGTTCCTGTAAACCAAAGCTTTATATTGACGTTGTGACATGTCACCAATCCTTTAAGTGTTGATTAATCTCTACAGGATACTGTCACTCCATCACAGAGTTCATTACAATTGTGTTTAGCATTATAACAATTATCTTGAAAGGTCTGATTTCATATGATCATTGAATGTTACTATTTTCATCTTGAAATGCAATCATATGCGTTTATTTAGATCAATAACAAAGGCAGATTAAGCACGATGTGTTTCTAAGGTTGTAATCGGTAGTGTTGTTCCATAGCATGGGTACATCTTTTAAGACTGAAGGATTGATGTTTTGATTGGAGCTATTAAATAGAATTACAGCTTGATGAACTTGGTTACTGCTTATTTCAACTGTTGTTCCATTTCTGAATTGTTGTTCCATTTATTTGTTGTTCCATTTATTCGCTGTTCCATTTTAATTGTTGTTCCATTGCAATTGCTGTTCCATTTCCAGATTGCTAATTTGTTGTTTCTTAAGGACAGTCTCAGGCTGTAGTGAACATCAGCATCTGCTACTAGCTCCCAAACCTCTGATCTGCTCCCATCAGTTATGAAAGGGATGAGTTATTGCTACTGAACCCTTGGCTGATGTGCTGTTCTATTTCATTGCTAATTCCTTTACTTGTCGTTTCATTTATTAGTGAGCCCTAGCATCTGCTACCTAGCTCCCAGACCTCAGATTTGTTCTCATCAGTTATGAAAAGGATGGGTTATTGCTACCGAACCTTTTGCTGATGCACTACTTGGTGTGATTTAGTTTTTTCAAGTAGTTAAGTCGTAGATACGCATTGATTTACTTTTGTAGCTTTTAAACAGCTGAACTACAAGAATTACTCTGACAAGTGCTAAGCCTCAAACTGAGACACTCTTTGAAATAACCAGACGTTCCCGGATTGACATATTAATGTGAGGTAACTAGAGGTGAAAGAGACCCTTTTTATAGCTCTGCAGCACCCTTTCTTACAACGTCTTGATTGTATAGGGTGATCAAGAGGGCCATGAAAACCAAGGGGATTTAGAGGGTTTGGAGCATATATTTGACAAATTTTGTGTAGATATTTTGGTGTATATTTGCAATTTCTCATGAAATTATAATCAAAATCACAAGACACAAACCTACTCTACTGCTCTACGAAATTCAATTCACAATTTAGAGCAATAATCTTACTAACATACATCAATCACATACATGAGAACACATATGTATCTAAGGGGAGAGAAATTGCTAAAAACCCCTTCTACATTCTTTGCATTATTCAAGTGAACAAGAGAAGCTATTACAATTATCAACTCAATCCTAGAGCTCAACCTACAAAAGCAAAAAAAATCTCTATTTGTTTTGTGTTAATCAATGAGTGATTCTGGCTAGTCCTTAACCAAGTCAACACACCACACTAGTACACCACACCCCTATTTCCTTGTGTAATTCCTGAGAAATTGGGTCGGTTCTATTATTTAGGGAATTCCTCTAGTTGATTGTGCAATTCCCAAGGATGGTCCACCTGACCTCATGCAACACCTATACACTCGACTAGTTTACAACTGCTGGTTAACTGCCTTGGAAACTCCACCAAAACTAGACAACTCATATTATTTGCATGCATGAGCTAATTATTAGTTGATTTATCAGTTAACTAAATGATCTCTAAGTTAGACTGATGTCCCACTACTTAACTGACCACCAACTAGTTCTATTAACAATTAGAACTAGTTTAACTTATTACAACTCAAATTAATTCAACCTAGGCTCCTAAAATTTAGGAATCACTAAATAAAACTAAACTTCATGCCCCTAACTCAAATTAACTAAGCTAACTGAGTGGCTACAACCATGTCACCTCAATTAACTCATCCAAGCTATTTGTTCATTGGGAATTTTGAAATTCCTCAATTTGACTAAGGCAAAATCAAATTGAGAATTTATTGCTGCATTTTTCACCACTCCCTCTAAGAAAGAAATGTATTATCAATGACCCCTATCCTGCACCTGTGGAATGTACTAAATGCAACACCTCTAACTTTTGTTTCTTCTATTGCAACATTTTCAACTAAGAAGCATAAAAAAAACACTGAATCAACTGTATCTACAACTGTCTACTAGGAAAACTATGCTCCTGTTGACTCTAAAACTGAGCCTCCTAATCTGTTGTCACCATTTCTCCACACTCCTCAATATCTGATTAACATTGATATTCCTTCTACTAAATATTGTGGGCACTCATAGCAAGGTAATGATCCATGAGGAGAACACCTCAATAAACCCCACCCAAATTTCTGCAACTCTTAGGACTAGGGATCTACATAACCCCACCTCACACGTGGAGGTATGGATGCATGTGCTCCCTCTTCCCACTTAGCTTGAAGTCTCCTCTTACTGGACGTCTTTGACTGGCCCTCTTCATCATCATCATCCTCTTGGTCAACCCAATTTCCAACTGGTTGAGGTTCCCTCTTGAGAGCTAAATCATGCTCCCTCTCAGCCACCACATCTCTAATCCCTGCCTTGCACTTCAAGGTAGCACATGCATATTCCTATAATGTGTAGATGCTCTCAATCTTGACACCAAACTGCTTAATTTGACATGAAGTAATATTCTTGAGGTAGGCCTTCCCATCTTTGAAGACTACCTTATATCCTTTGTCTTCAATCCTCAATTTGTTTATCAGATCAAGTTCATTGGCTTCATTGTTATTTTCGAATAGCTCATTGAGCATATTCCACATAGAAAAGGGAGACTCTTTTCCATGTAATTTTGAGACTATGTGGTATCTCACACCCTCCAAGATGATCCCCTTGGCTCTAGCTACATCTTTTTTCCACTGATCTAGGTTCTAGAGATCATATGCTTAAGGTTTTATAACATTTGTCTTGATGTATTCTAACAATTTGTTTTCATCCAACAACAGCTCCATGCAATCCTTCCATGCAATGAAATTAGAGTTGCCTTCTAAAGCATACTCTTGTTTCAATTTGGTGACGTTCATTTTCCCAACTTTGAAGAGATCTGGCTACACTAACCTGTCAATTCGAACCTCCTAAGAAACAACTTCGAAATTCTTGTTCTACTATGAATCTTGCTTTGATACCATGTAGATATTATGGTGTAGATTTTCTACTCCTCATGAAATTTTAATCAAAATCACAAGACACAAACCTATTCTACTGCTTTGCGGAATTCAATTCACAATTTAGAACAATAATCTTACAAACATACATTAATCACATACATGAGAACATGTATGTATCTAAGGGGAAATAAACTGCTAAAAACCCCTTCAACATTGTTTGCATTATTCAAGTGAACACGATAAGCTATTACAATTGTCAGTTCAATCCCAGAGCTCAACCTACAAAAGAAAAACTTTTCTCTATCTATTATATGTTAATGAATGATTGATTTTGGCTAGCACTTAGCCAAGTCAACACTGACACCACACTAGCACACAAAACCCCTATTTCCTTGTGAAATTGTTGATTAATTGGGCCACTATTATTTATGGAATTCCTCTAATTGATTGCACAATTCCCAAGGATGGTCCACTTGACCTCACACAACACCTGTACACTCGACTAGTCTACACTGCTGGTTAATTTCTTTGGAAACTCAACCAAAACGAGGAAACCTATATTATTTGCATGCATGAGCTAATTATTAGATGACTGATTAGTTAACTAGATGATCTCTGAGTTAGATTGATGTCTGACTACTTAACTAACCACCAACTAGTTCTAGTAATAATTAGAACTAGTTTAACTTATTACAACTTAATTAACTCAACTTAGGCTCCTAAAATTTAGGAATCACTACATACAACTGAAATTCATGCCCCTAACTTACATTAACTAAGCTAATTGAGTGACTACAACCATGTCTCCTCAATTAACTCATCCAAGTGGTTTGTTGGTGTGGAATTTTGAATTTCCTCAATTTGACCAAGGCAAAATCAAATTGATAATTTCTTGATGCATTTTTCAACACTCCCTCTAAGTAAGAGAGGGATTATCAACCACCTATATTCTACATTTGTGGAATTTATTGCATGCAGTTAAACCTCTCACTGTTTTCGCTGCTACTGCAACATCTACAACTGAGAAGCATAAAAACAAATTCACTGAATCAACTTTGTCTGCAACTGTCTACTGGGAAAATTGTGGTGGTGTTGACTCTGAAACTGAGCCTCCTACTCTATTGTCAACACTGCTTTGTACTCATCAACATCTGATCGAAACTCATCTTCCTTCTATTGAATATTGTGGGCCCTCATAGCAAGGTAATGATCCATGAGGAGAAAACCTCAATAGACCCTTCCCATATTTCTACAACTCTTGGGACTAGGGCTCTACATCACCCCACCTCACACCTAGATGTATGGATGCATGTGCTACCTCTTCCCACTTAGCTCGAACACTCCATTTACTAGAGGTCTCTGACTAGTCCTCTTCATCATCATCATCCTCCTGGTCAGCCCAACTAACAATTGATTAAGGCTCCATCTTGAGAGTTAAATCATTCTCCCTCTCAACCACCAAATTTTTAATCCCTACCTTGATCCTTAAGGTTTTGCATGCATATTTAACTAATGTGTAGAGGTTGTCGATCCTGACACAAAATTGCACTATTTGACTTGAAGAAAGATGCTTAAGGTAGGCCTTCCCATCTCTGAAGACTACCTCATACCCTTTGTCTTCAATACTTAATTTGTTCATCAGATCAAGTTTCTTGGCTTCATTTCTATTTCCAAATAGCTCATTGAGGGTATTCCACATAACAAATGGAGTCTCTTTTCCATGATAGTTTCGAGACTATGTGGTCTCTCACACCCGCCAAGATGATCCTCTTGGCTCTAGCTACATATTTCTTCCACTGAGATAGGTTCTAGACATGAGATTCTTATGGTTTTGCAACATGTGTCTTGATGTATTCTAGCAATACGTTATCATCCAACACTTCCTCCATGCAATCTATGCAATGAAATTAGAGATGCCTTCTAAGGCAGACTTTAGTCCCAATCCAGTGAAGCTCATTTTCCGAACTTTGAAGAGATTCGACTACACAGACCTGCAAATTTGAACCTCCTGAGAAACAACTTCAAAATTCTTTTTCTACAATAAATATTGCTTTGATACCATGTAGATATTATGGTGTATATTTACAACTTTGCATGAAATTTTAATCAAAATCACAAGACACAAACCTACTTTATTGCTCTGTGGAATTCAATTCACAATTTACAAACCCCTTCATCCTTGTTTACATTATTCAAGTGAACAAGAGAATTTATTACAATTGTCGTCTCAATCCTAGAGCTCAACCTACAAAAGAAAAACTTTTCTCTATCTGTTTTGTGTTAACAAATGACTAACTCTAGCTAGTACTTAACCAAGTCGGCACACCACACGCCTATTTCCTTGCACAATTCCTGAGTAATTAGGCCCCTGTTATTTAGGTAATTCTTCTAATTGATTGCACAATTCCCAAGGATGGTCCACCTGGCCTCATGCAACACCTGTACACTCGACTAGTTTACAACTGTTGGTTAGCTACCTTGGAAACTCCAACAAAACTAGGCAACTCGTATTCTTTGCATGCATGGTCTAATTATTATTTTATTAACCATTTAACTGAATGATCTCTAAGTTATATTGATGTACCACTACATAACTAACCACCAACTAGTTATATTAACAATTAGAACTAGATTAACTGATTACAACTGAAATTAACTCAACCTAGGCTCTTAAAATTTAGAAATCACTATATACAACTGAAATTCATGCCACTAAATCAAATTAACTAAGCTAACTGAGTGACTAAAACCATGCCACTTTAGTTAACTCATCTAAGTTGTATTTTGATGTGGAATTTGAATTTCCTCAATTTGACTAAGGCAAAATCAAATTAAGAATTTCTTGCTGCATTTTTCAACACTCCCTATGAGCAAGAAAGGGATTATCAACCACCCCTATCCTACACCTATGGAATGTAATTCATACAACATATCTCTCATTGTTTTTGCTGCTACTACAACATCTGCAACTAAGAAGAATAAAAAAACATTGAATCAATTGTGTTTGCAATTGTCCACTGGGAAAATTGCATTGTTGTTGACTCTGAAACTGAGCCTCCTACTCTATTTTCAACACTTCTCTGCACTTCTCAATATCTGATTGACATTGACCTTCCTGCTACTAAATACTATGGCCCCCCATAGCAAGGTAATGATCCATTAGGAGAACACCTCAATGGACACTGCCCAAACTTCTGCAACTCTTGGAACTAGGGCTCTACATCGTCCCACCTCACACATGGAGGTATGGATGTATTTGGTCCCTCTTCCCATATAGATCGAACTCTCTTCTTACTAGAGGTATCTAACTGGCTGTCTTCATTATCATCATCCTCTTGGTCATCCCAACTACTAACTGGCTAAGGCACCCTCTTGAGACCTAAATCATGCTCCCTCTAAACCACCATATCTCTAATCCCTACCTTACTCCCCAAGGTAGTGCATGCATCTTCCTCTATTGTGTAGACACTCTTGATCTTGACACCAAATTTCTTGATTTGACATGAAGAAAGATGCTTGAGGTAGGCCTTCTCATCTCTGAAGACTACCTCATACCCTTTGTCTTCAATCCTCAATTTGTTCATTAGATCAAGTTTCTTGGCTTCATTGCTATTTCTAAATATCTCATTGAGGGTCATCCACATAGAAGAGGGAGTCTCTTTTCCATGTAATTTTGAGATTATGTGGTCTCTCACACCCTCCAAGATGACATTTCTTGTGGTTTTATGACATTTGCCTTGACGTATTCTAGCAATACAATGTCATCAAACACCACCTCCATGTGATCCTTCCATGCAATGAAATTAAAGATGCCTTCTAAGGCATACTCTAGTCTCAATCTGGTGAAGCTCATCTTCCCAACCCTGAAGAGATCTGGCTACACTGACCTATAAATTCGAAACTCCTGCGAAACAACTTTGAAATTCTTGTTCTACTATGAATATTTCTCTGATACCATCTATATATTATGGTGTAGAATTGGAACTGCTCATTAAATTTTAATCAAAATCACAAGACACATTCCTACACTACTGCTCTGTGGAATTCAATTCACAATTTCAAATAATAATCTTACAAACATACATCAATGGCATACATGAAAACAAAAATGTATATAAGGTGAAAGAAACTACTAAAAACCCCTTTAGCCTTGTTTTCATTATTCAAATGAACAAGAGAAGCCATTACAATTGTTAGCTCAATCCCAAAGATCAACCTACAAAAGAAAAACTTTTCTCTATCTTTTCTGTGTTATTGAATGATGAATTATGGCTAGTACTTCACCAAGTTAGCACACTACTTCCCTATTTTCTTGTGAAATTCCTGAGCAATTGGGCCACTATTATTTAGGTGATTCCTCTAATTTATTGCACAATTCCCAAGGATGGTCCACCTAACCTCATGCAACACCTCTACACTCAACTAGTTTACACTTGTTGGTTAACTGCCTTGGAAACTCCACCACAACTAGGCAACTCATATTCTTTGCATGCATGAGCTAATTATTATTTGATTGATCAGTTAACTAAATTATCTCTAAGTGAGACTAATGTCCCACTGCTTAGTTGACTACCAACTAATTCCATTAACAATTAGAACTGATTTAACTTATTACCACTGAAATTAACTCAACCTAGTCTCCTAAAATTTCGTAATCACTACATACAAATGAACTTCATGCCCCTAACTTGAATAAACTAAGATAACTGAGTGACAACAACCATGTCACCTTATTCAACTCATCCATGTTATCTATTGATGTGGAATTTCGAATTTCCTCTATTTGACGAAGGCAAAATCAAATTTAGAATTTCTCACTTCATTTTTCAACATTGTGAATATTGGTGCAAGTTTGTTAATAGTGTTTCCATGTAGCGTCAATGTGATAGGGTCTTTCAATGCATAGAGGCTCGTGGCCAAAGGGTTGAACACCACCTGGAAAATCGAGACTTGGGGGGAGAGTTAGACCCGAATCTAGCACAATCCCCTCATGGAAATGAATTTCCTCCTCCTTTCAATTCTTTGGACAAACTTCTCCAACACATCCCCTTACTCTTGGGTCAATTTATACATGAGCGACATGGTGATAGAAACATGGTCATTGGCTTCATGAATGATCTTCAGGGAAACTAATGGCATATACGGGATCAATTGACTACTCTTCAGTGAGGCCATAGAAGGATCTACGAAAATTTGGCATTTGAGAAACTTTGAGGTGTAAAATGGGCCTCCTAAGGAAATTATAAAATAATAGTGGAAACAATAAAATAAGATTAGATTACATCATCCAAATTTACAGGGAAAAAATAAAAAACTATTTTTTCAACTTGTATTTTCAACTTATCTTGTTGGAAATAATACTGAGAGGGGGGGTGAATCAGTATTATCAAATCAATAATTTAATTTTCAAAAACTGATTTGTATACGGTACTTCAGCTTAGTGAACTAGCGTGTATACGCATTTGTACTTAATGCAACCATCATATATGCAGAGATCTTTAGATTTACCCAAATTATCATGTATTGAACTTTAATTAGTATATCAAGAATTCATTAAACAGTGCTATAAAAGCAGTATAAAGTATCACACATAAGCAACACACAAGAACACTAAGGCATAAGGTGGAAACCCAATGTGGGTAAAAACCACCTGCTGTTGTCGTCTCTGTCTTCTTTTAATAATAAGAAAATTATGTTTACAATTTTTGTACTGGTGCAGTCTTATACTAGTACGCAAGCTTCTACCTCTAGAAGGCTACAACCTTCTCTCGTTCTCCAACTTCCACTGGAAGGGAGTTACAACCCCCTAGCTCTTGTACTAGTTGATATGTTTACTAGTACATAGGTGCCGGCCTACAGAAGGCTACAACCTTCTCTTTTCTTCCAGGGACCACGTTTCATAAATTTTTAGACTGGATCCATCAATAACATCATTCAATCATCAAATATATCTGCATCAACCAACCTCCTATTGAACCAACCACAACCAAATCAATCTATCACTTTGACACCCCATCAATCTGATATTTCAAAATGCTGTCACCAGAATACAGTAACCAGAACCCAGGCCAGAACCTAGAACACTACAACAACAAACAGAAGCAGCTAAAACATATTTTATAAGGTATATTCTACTTCCATGTGTCGAACCCACGTGCATACGCGCTTTCCTCAAGGCGAACCTACGTACAGATCTGCAAATCAAATTTATGATCTATACATTATATTGATATGCAAAAACAAGGTGTATGCTCACCTTTTCTATAGTGAACCTGCGTATAGATCTGTAAATGATGATTTAAACATTACAACAATTCCAAACTTCAGTCATACCCAGATCATCATATTTACAGACTACAACATGCGCCAGTTATTCAAATAAATGATCCAACCACATAAAGATAATTCACTTCAAGCCTTAATATCCTCATACATCATTAGCTCTTATCCTTCATCAATCGCTAAGGTTCATCCTTGGTTCAGATAAAGAACATCACTATAAGCCAATAACCTACGTATTAGATCTCACACTTTATCAGATATTCGATACTTGCACACCTTGGCCTAATGATCTTCTCCTCCTTTTATAGTTTTAGGCCTTTCTCAATACCATGGATCAAAACCACTTAGGACCAATACCTTGGACCCAATACCTAGGGTCAATACCTTGGACCAGATACCTTGGACCAATACCATGGATCAAAATACCATGGACCAAATACTTCGGACCAAAAATATAGTTTTCTAAGGTATACATGCTTTTCCTTCCGTGAAAGTGTGTATGTACATATACGCAACTTGTATACAATGAAATTGCATGTATACGTAGCTTGGTCAATGGTGAACCTGCGTATACCTCTTTTTCTTCATTCTGACAAGACTGATATGTAATTCTTTGTTGTTTACCTGCTTATATTGTGCTCTTTCATCTGAGTGAGATGCCTTCTAAACTGATTCCTTGAAGATGCCCTGCATTTCATCACATTTGTAAACACTACTATCATACATTCTGTCACATTTGATATCTCTTCATCTAGTTACCATATACAAGTGAGTTGTTCTGCTACAAGTGGGTTGCCATCAAGTACAACACATACATCATAATGCCAACAATCTCCCCCTTTGGACTTGATGGAAACAACCACACCAAGGCACTCTCCCCCTTTGACATCAAGGGCAAAGGGTCATGCTCCCCCTAAGTGCATGTTGAATTCTCTGATATGCTGAAGTGTGTTGATTGAGCTCCCAGGATCGAGTCCATGCTCCCCTTGAGCATAAGCAAGGTCTGTAAAAGGATGTTCTAAAAGAAGAACATGACTCTATACATACAACATAAATGACCTTCCAATCACCAATGACTCATACATACATCCATCTCCCAACCAAGTGGGGATATACCAATTGTTTATTCATGTCAAAACAAGAAACATTACATCATCCATCCCATGCATAGTGGGGTAACAAATTAGGTCTTTTCATGACCTTTATATTAAAATATATACATGACATATATAACAGAGACCAAATATCTTAAACAAGACCTTGATAGTCATCAACAACTATCATATGATCTGCACCATCAGCAGCATTTGTCAATCAGCATCTAGACCAACAACCTGTATATGTCCATAATTAGTTCCCAAACTATCATCAACCATGTTCTCCCCCTGAACCTATTCCACTTGTTCACTTGCAGATCTAATCATTGCATATGTCAGTAAGAGATATTAAAGCATCATCATCCATTAGATATACATCAAGAGGTCAACAACACTATGATGACCAAAATGTCAGTAGATTGAAACCATCATCAAACTGGGCAGACCAATAATTCACAGAACCATAGCAGACCCCCTTTTTCTGAGTCTGGCCCACTGTTTTTCTTCAAATCAACATATACGCAACTGTGCCCACAGAAACTCGTGTATGTACATGAATGCTCTTTATGAAACTGGCATATAACCACCTTTCTCTGAAAAATAAAATTTAACAGCAGGATGATGCAGAAACTACTCCCATCTTTTGTCTGAGATATTCATATGTCTCTCTGGGCAATGGTTTAGTGAATATATCAACAACATGTTCTTTGGAGGAAACATACTCCAATTTGACCTTTTTTTCAAGAACTTGTTCATGTAGGAAATGATATTTGATGGGTATGTGCTTGGTCTTGGAGTGGATGACTAGATTCTTTGAAATACAGATGGAACTTGTATTATCACATAGAATGGATATGGGTGGACTACATGTGATCTGAATGTCTTGCAGGGTTTGCATCATCCAAAGTAATTGTGTGCAGCAAGACGCAACAGCCACATATTCTGCTTTAGCTGTAGATAATGCAATTGAACTTTGTTTCTTGTTGAACCAAGACACTAAACCTGGAACCCATATAAAATGCACCACAACTAGTGATTTTTCTATCATCAACACTTCCTGCCCAATCTGCATCTATATATGCACGAAGTGTAACATTTGTATCTCTAGGATACCATAAACCAAATTTTTGTGTTCCTTGAAGATATTTGAAGATCCTTTTGACTGCCTGAAGGTGTGATTCCCTTGGATTTGCTTGGAATCTTCCAACTATTCCCACTGCATGCATGATGTCCAGTCGGGTACCTGTTAGATAAATCAGACTTCCAATCATGGATCTATAAGTTGGTTGATGTATCGTTGCTGATTCATCATTTGAGCTAAGACTACATCCTATTACCATTGGGGTACAACTGGTTTAGAATCTTCCATGCCGTACTTTTTCAGGATCTGTTTGAGGTATTTGGTTTGTGAGAGAAAAATACCATCTTTATTTTGCTGAACTTATAGACCAAGAAAGTAGGTAAGCTCACCAAGCAAGGACATTTCAAATTCTTGTTGCATTACTAAATTAAAATTCCGACTCATGGATTCTTCATTGTTACCAAAAATGATATCATCAACATAAACAACAATTATTAGCAATTTACCAGTGTCAATCTTTATATATATATTGTTATCTGCTGATCCCTTTGAAATGCCCTGTTGGTGGAGATATTTGTCAAGATAGTAATACCATGCCCTTGGAGCCTGTTTTAGACCATAGAGAGCCTTTATGAGTTTTCATACAAGTTTTGCATTATTTCCAAGAATGAATCCTTCTGGTTGTTCAATATAGACTTTTTCTTCTAAGTCTCCATTAAGAAAGGTAGATTTTACATCCATTTGATATACATTGAATTTCTGAAAACTAGAAAGAGCTAGAAACATTCTTATGGCTTCAAGTCTAGAAACAGGTGCAAAGTTTCTTCAAATCTATACCTTCTTGTTGAGCATATCCTTTGCAAACGAGTCTGGCCTTGTTTCTAATAACTTCTCCATTTTCGTTCACCTTGTTTTTGAATATCCATTTGGTTCCTATGATATTCTTATCATGAGATCTAGGAACCAATTCCCAAGTATTATTCTTTTCAATTTGCTCAAGTTCTTCATTCATGGCCTTGACCCAACATTCATCTCTGCATGCTTCATTTACATTTTGAGGTTCAATGGAAGATAGTAATGCTAGATAACTTGAAGCTTCGGCAATGGTTCTTCTTGTCTACACACTTGCCCCTTTTTCCCCTAAAATTTGGGTTTTTGGATGATTTTTATGAACATACCTGGATGAAGTATTTTCTTCTATCATTATCTCTTCTTCTGGTGCTTCATTGGTTTCTTCTTCAGACTTAGTGTGATTTGATGTGGGAAAATGATCCTCAACTTCTTCATTATTATAATCGTCAGTTTTTATCTATTTTGGATTTTTGCATGCTTCATCAACCACAACATTAATACTTTCAATAATTTTCCCAAGTCTTTTATTATAACATTTATATCCTTTACTTCGAGAAGAGTAGCCAAGAAGAATACCTTCATCTGCTCTGGGCTCAAACTTACCAAGTTTTTTATTGGTCCTTTTGATGTAACATTTTCTTCCAAAGACTTTGAAGTATTTTACAGTAGGAGTCTTACCATACCAAAGTTCATGTGGAGTTTGAGTGTTGTTTACCCGAACATTTTCTTGGTTGAGAATAGCGATGGCGATGAATGAAGCTTCACCCCAGAAGGTTGCAGGAGTTCCAAATTCATCTAGCATAGCTTGAGCCATTTGTTGAACAGTTCTGTTCATTCTTTCAACCACTCCATTTTGCTTAGGAGTCCTTGTGGTGGAGAACTGCATTTTTATTCCATGTTGTTCACAAAAGTCAAAGAATTCATCTAAGGTAAATTCCCCTCCTCAATTAGATCTGAGGCATTTGATTTTGCGATCTGATTCATTTTCAACCAAGGCTTTGAAGGCTTTGAACTTTTCAAATGCTTCATCTTTATGCTTTAGAAGACCTATCCAACACATTCTAGAAAAATCATCAATGAACAATATAAATTATTCTTCTCCACGAGGTGACCTTTTCCTTGATGGTCCACATAAATCATTATGAACAAGTCCAAGAGGCTTACTAGCTGGCCCTTCCTTTTCAATAAATTGAGATCTAGTTTGCTTACTGAATTGGCATGATTTGCATATAGTATTTTTAGGAATGTTGATATCTGGAAGATCATGAATAACCTAGAATCTGCATGCTTTTCTTATTTTAGAAAAGCTTAGATGTCCCAATCTTCTGTGCCATAGCCAGTTTTCATCATTTTTTCTTAGATATCACTGTTGTGTCCTCCCTTGAGTATGTATAGGTTGTTTGGAGTTCTTATGCCTTTAATCATGGTTTCTCCTGTATCAAGCTCACGAAAAACACATCCATTTGATCGAAACACTACTTCATTTCCTTGATCACACATTTGACTCACACTCAACAGGTTATGCTTTAAGCCATCAACATACATAACATTCCCAGCTTTAACTTTTTCTTTCAAGAAAATAGAGTCTTTACCTTTTATGACAGTAGGAGTGTCGTTTCCAAATGAGACACTCTTTTCCTTTTCTAAGGCATTATATGAGTGTAGTTTTTCTTTGTCATTTGTCATGTGTTTTGAGCATCCACTATCGATGTACCATTGGTTTTCTTGTCCTTTTACATACAAGGCTATACCACATCTTTATGTTTGTAGTTCTTTCTTTCTCCATATTTTGGGATTTAATGGATTTTTCTCCTTTTGAGATATTTGCCGAAATTTACTCCTGCATTCAGATTCTTCATGGCCAAAGTTGTTACAGATTGAGCATTCTATTTCATTTTCAAGAAGAGAAAAGTTATTATAGGAACTTTTCTTGATCCCTGTCACATTCTTTTGATTTCGTGCTTCTCTAGTCATCATGGTTTTGTAAGCAACACATTGAGCAGCTTTGTGTCCAAAATTATGACATGAGAAACATTGACCATTCAAGAATTTCCTACGATTATTGAATATACTGACCTGGTGATTGTAGTTTCTATTCATCTTTGAAGCAAATTGAGTACGATTTACCTGAGGTTGGTTGTGGCTTCTATTCATCCTTGAAGTAAGTTGAGCCTGATTTACCTGGTGGTTTTCTTTATGCCTTTGCTGACGATTGTCAACATGTTCACTGCTCTTTGCTGCATCAAGATAGCTTTTAGTGGAGGTTGACGACTTTTGTGCTTGAGATGCTTCTTCAGTATATCCAAGACCTCTATTTATAAGAGGAGAACGCTGCATCATTTTATAATTTCATTTAAGGTTTTTTATCCTTTAGCAAATCTAAGATTGAGAGCTTTTGTTTTCTCAAGATCCTTTCTTAGACCCACAATTTCACACTCTAGTTTTTCTTTGTGTTTTTCTCTTTCAGCAAGTTGGAATGTCAGGGTATCTATAATCATATTCTTTTCTTCTAGACATATTTTGAGTTTAGATATTTATTCATAAATGTCATCTTCATCTAAAGCATCCAAAAAATCATCATCTTCATAAGCCATCAGAAGTCTATAGCAATTTTTATTTTCATCTTCATCACTATTTGATAAACGATCACTATCTTCATGAGTACAATAGTTCTTTTTATTTACACTTTGTTTTCTATTCCATTTTGAAAATTCCTTCCCTTTATCATATTTATCTTTATGGGGACATTTGGCAGCATAATGACTGACTCTACCACAGGCAAAACATTTTAAAGGTAGTTTACCTCTGAATCTTCCAGAACTTCATTGAAGCTTCTTGACAAAGTTTACTTCCTCTTCTTCTTCTGAAAGATGTCCTAATTCATTGAGTTCTTCTTTTCCTTTTGCTAAAGCTTTAAATTTGGCTTCTCTCATATCTAAAGGACCTCCTTTTCTCATCTCAAAGGCAGTTAAGATTCTGTGCACCTGTGTCATAGTAATAGTCTGTAGATCTTGCTTTTCTTCTATGGCAGATACTTTTGATTCAAACTTAGTAGACAAGGATCTTAAAAAATTTTCAACTAAGGTAACTTCCTTTATCTCTTCACCCAGATTCTTCAAGCAATTAACAATCTCATCTATACATAAGAAGTAACTAGCAATACTTTCATCATTGTGCATCTTGAGAGTTTCATATTGAATTCTGACAGTTTGCAGTTTAGCATGTTTTACCTGAGAGTCTCCTTTGTAGCTTAGAACGATTTTGTCCCATATTTCTTTGGCAGAATTGAGTTGCATAACTTTGACAAACTCTGATTATGCCAGACTTCCCAATAATGTTTTGACAGCTTTGGCATTAGTTTCATATTGATTTTTACCTGTCGTATCTGTAGGAATTGCTGATGGAAATGTATATCCTCCTTCCACAATTTCCCAAACATCTGTTCCAAGTGATTGAAGATAGGTTGTGGTTCTTACCTTCCAATAAACAAAGTTGCTCCCATCAAAGATTGGCAGTCTGATGGATCCCCTGCTTTCTTGTTTACTCATGATGATGTATTTTCCTTCAAGCGATCAAGATTTTTCTGATGAACCTACTCTGATACCAATTGTTGGAAATAATACTGAGAGGGGGGGTGAAACAGTATTATCAAATCAATAATTTAATTTTCAAAAACTGATTTGTATATGCTGCTTCAGCTCAGTGAACTAGCATGGATACCCATCTGTACTTAATGCAACCAGTGTATACACAAAGATCTTTAGAATTACCCAAATTATCATATATTGAACTTTAATCAGTATATCAAGAATTCATTAAACAATGCAGTAAAAGCAGTATAAAGTATCACACATAAGCAACAAAAAAGAACACCAAGATATAAGGTGGAAACCCAATGTGGGTAAAAACGACCTGTTGTTGTCGTCTCCGTAGCTACAACCCCATAGCTCTTGTACTAGCTGATATGATTACTAGTACGTAGGTGCCGACCTACAAAAAGCTACAACCTTCTCTTTTCTTCCAAGGACCACGTTTCATAAATTTTCAGACTGGATCCATCAACAACATCATTCAATCATAAAATATATCTGCATCAACCAATCTCCTATTGAACCAACCACAACCAAATCAATCTATCACTTTGACACCCCATCAATCTGATCTTTCAAAATGTTGTCACCAGAATACAGTAACCAAAATCCAGAACATTACAACAATAAACAAAAGCAGCTAAAACATATTTTTATAAGGTATACGCTACTTCCATGTGTCGAACCTGCATGCATATGTGCTTTCCTCAAGACGAACCTGCGTACAGATCTGTAAATGATGATTTAAACATTACAACAATTCCAGACTTCAGTCATACCCAGATCATCATATTTACAGACTACAACATGTGCCAATTATTCAAATAAATGATCAAACCACATAAAGATAATTCACTTCAAGCCTTAAGATCCTAATACATCATTACATCTTATCATTCATCAAATGCTAAGGTTCATCCTTGGTTCAGATCAAGCACAACACTATAAGCCAATAACCTGCGTATTAGATCTCACACTTTATCAAATATTCGATACTTGCACACCTTGGCCTAATGATCTTCTCCTACTTTTATAATTTTAGGCCTTTATCAATACTATGGATCAAAACCACTTAGGACCAATACCTTGGACCCAATACGTGTGGTCAATACCTTGGACCAGATACCTTGGACCAATAGCATGGATCAAAATACCATGGACCAAAAATTTAGTTTTCCAAGGTATGCTCTTTTCCTTCTTTGATAGTGTGTGTGTATGTATACGCAACTTGTATATAGTGAACCTATGTGTATACGCAACTTGGTCAATGGTGAACCTGCGTATACCTCTTTTTCTTCATTATGTGAAGACTGATCTGTAATTCTTTGTTGTTTACCTGCTTATATTGTGCTCTTTCATCTGAGTGAGATGCCTTCTGAATTGATTCCTTGAAGTTGCCCTACATTTCATCACATCTATAAACACTATTGCCATACATTTTGTCACATCTGATATCTCTTCATCTAGTTACCATAAACAAGTGAGTTGTTCTGCTACAAGTGGGTTGCCATCAAGTAGAACACAT
>APFE030817096.1:0-19773 GCA_000404065.3 Pinus taeda | reverse complement strand
AAATATTTTTTTATATTTTTAGTTTTTAACTCCAAAAATGGTGAATCATCCCCCATGGTTGACATTAATATCTTGGAAACTATTGTTTCTTATAAATTTGATTTTGGTTGTACATGTTTGTTTTGAGTGTTGAGAAATCTAGGGCATAAGGATTTTTTGCTTGCGATATACTTTTTACTTATTCGCTTGTATTCTTCTCTTTTTTATATTACTATTTTGTTCTTTTCATCAAGAAAATTAGTATTATGCACAATAGAAGACAAGTGGCACAGTATGTAGGGCAATCAACCATGGGAAAAACCTCTCACTTCTTGAGAGGAAAGCCTGATCAAAATTCTTCTTATAGATCTTTAATTGATGAATACCAAGACCAAGACAAACACCCTTGACTCTAGTATCCTCCCAAGAAACTTGTCACTAACCTTGATGTTCTTCCACTTCCATTTCTTGACTTTCTTCTTGATCTTGAACTGCTCTCCTCAACTTCCTCTAGAGAAACTTTGTCTCTATCCTTCACATTGCTTCTTTTCGGCTTCTTCTAGAGAATCTTGGTCTTTAGGCTTTCACTGGTCTCCTCTAAAGAATCTCGATCTCTATTATCTCGCTCACCCAGAGAATATCGGTCTCTAGGGTTTACCCTAGATCAAAAACCTTAGTTTCCTTAAGAGAGAATTATACTGCTTCCTTTTAGCCTCCTTCTATGAGATTCTATACCCAATCTTAAAGAAGCAATAAGTTCTTCCTTCGATCTTCACTTGATGCTTTCGGTCCTTCTTCTCTTGCACTCAAAACAAATAACCCAGAATAATCCTTCCATCGCTAACCCCTGAAGAAACATTCCTTTGCTGACCCTAGAAGAAACCTTCTTTCTTCTATACCTAGAAGAATCCCTCCTTCACTATACCCAGAACAATCCTTTCTACCTCTTCTTCACACTTCTGCGTTGCAGGCCTCTTCTTCACACTTCTGTTCACCAAATTTCTTGTCTAGTTTCTTACCTCTAAGTGAGGCTGAGTGTGGCATTTTGTACACCTCATCTCATGTCCTTTAGGTCGACATGATTTCAAGTAGGTAGGCTGACTTCTTCTAGAAATTTCTTCCATCGTTGTAGGCCGACTTGAAGAGGATAAGTGACAAGGTCTTGGAGGATACTTTACATAGACAAATTTAAGATTTTACAAAGTGTAACATGACTTCATGACATGAAAATGACTCTATAATTTTACGACTAGTTGAAAAACACTTCATAAAGGCTCTCAATGGGAGTCTTCACTCAAAAAAAAAAATATTTTTCTCATGAAACCCATGAAGCAAGCAATACAATAATTTTATTTTTCTTCTTTACATATCATTACATAAAAAAATAATTAAATTTCATTATGAAGACCGAACCTAGTTACACTTTTTCAACGCTCCCTCTTAACTAGGGAGGTATTCATAATGGTACCTGGTCATTCTCAATCTGAAGAATTTATCATAAGAACAATTCAGATTGGTAAGTCATTTTTATAGCATCATATCAACCAACATTGTCACATAGCAAGGCCTTGAATAACAACTCTATCTCTCCACAAGATCTGAGCTCAATGCTGGTGAGGCCAATGATTTATAGACATACTCATCATTGTCTCTCCCAGAACATCCCCTACCTGGGTACTCAGGGTGTGTTCCATCAGGACTATTCTTATCTTGGATTCCCAATCGTCAAAGAATATTGGTCCTCTATGAGTACTCTTCTCTTGGATTCCCTATCGCATCCTCAAAGAGTATCGAATGCCAAATGATTACCAAATCCTCCATTCTGTCTTCCCAGGTGAAGACCAGAATGAAGACTAGAATGATGTGTCTATTTCTCCCTCCCAAATAGGGAGGACATATTCCAATAAAGGAATGTACCTAAGCTCCCTCTTGGCTTTAGGAATTTCCAAGTTTCTTCCAAGTAAGAAACTTCTTTCTAGGCTCCCTCTTAACTAGGGAATTACAACATGTCCTTAGGTGGAGATGATGGGACAACCAACTGCTTGAAGAACTTCTTTTACTTCCATTTAATGAATTTCTTTTGTTATGGAGTCTTCATCTTTTGGGACTTATTCATAGGGCACAGACCATCCGTCACTTTCATTCGCAAGTTATTCAAGTCCTCATTCCTTTTATCAGAAAGTGATCCATCAGGTTTCCATCTGGCTTTGCTTCATGTCATGCTACTTTCTTCATGCCATATTTTCTGGAAGGATCTTGCATCCTTTTATATGGTCTTCCTAGAAGTTATCTACAGGTCTTCCCTTTGGAAGTCCTACATAAGCCCATCTAGGTATGAGTTCAAAAATAACAAATGAACACTTAAACCAAGAATTACCTTTGTAATGGTCTTTCATCATGACATCTTCTTGTAGGTATCAACATTCTGCATACATGTTGACACGTCTCCCAAATATATTCATTGTCAAGGGTCTCTATATTTTTTTGACTTTCATTAGAATCTTTATATCTTTCCAGGATATATCCTAGTCCAATATTCTTGGTCTCGGATGTTGAATGCCTTCTACCATTTTTTCATATCTCATGATCTGTTCCCCCTTTGTCCTCACATTCTTCATTCCCAAGAGCTTCTTGTCAAAGTGCCTTAATTGTAGTCAGTTACCTTATGCTTCATATGAGAACATATTATGTTGATTTCATCTAGTGTGACCTATGCCTTTCTGCAACTTCCAGAGGAGGAGATTGCCATTTTCTTTGATCGTGTTTTCCAAATAGTGATACATATTATCTGCAACCATATGACATGACTTTCATAATAAACTATATAAGCATGCATACATCATCTTTCTTTTGGGTCATCCAGACTTCCTATAGCAGCTTCATTTGGACGAAAGAGCATTATCCTTTAGACCCAATTTATTGTTATGTCATCATACCATCAACCCTGGAGTACCACAAGTTGGAATTCTTGATAAAACATTTGCTTCCTTTCTAGACCAATGAATCCTCTGATAAGGATTCCATCTGAGAAAATTGAGCATCTTTCATTTCCTCCCCCAAAAGATGTTTCTTTATTGACTATTGCATGATGTTCCCAGTCGATGATGACCTCTACTTCTTTCTATAAGTACCAATTGAGATTTCAATGAGGTTTCCAAGAGCTCTCATTCTTTGTAATCAATATAATTTATTCTAGACATTATTTCTGCTTCCCATATCAAGAGCTCTTGCTTCTAATGCTTCTTTCATGATGTTAATTTCTAATCAGATGCATTCTATCTTATTTACATTGCTTCCTATCTACAAATTACAAGTGAAAAGTACCTTCTAGTGAAAAAGATAATCTTAGTCATAGTAAATATCTTTTACTTCTTCCTTCTTAAGCTTCTTTGTCTCAGGTTCTTTCATGTCCTCAATAATATGGGCTTGTTCCCTATCCCTCTTGTTATCACTCAGGTTGTTCCCCAAAACTTGTGAGAAAAGGGAATACGACCGAGGTAACCACTAACCAATCTTTTAGATGCAATTTCTAGCCAAACTGCATCCAGAGAGGGCTCTCTCTTTATAATTTAACTTTGTTTTTTAAAGTATTTTATGCTAGTTATGATGTGTAGAGTTTTGTTTTAAGTTTGTTTGGATGGTGATTTTAAACAGAGCTGGGATGCAAGTCTGAAACATTTTATTCCATTGGGCAAATGGAGTTTATGAAGATGGACTGCTGAGTGTGTTTCTGTGATAAAGGGCAATACTACAGAGCAAGATAATCAGTTTTGGAACAATATTCAAATCTAGAAATTGATGGGATGTAAGCCAGGGGGTAAAGGGCAGTCAAGAATCCTTTATCATGGTGGCAGAGGGAAAGTGTATGAACATTTTCAAGGAGCAGTGAAGAATTCCTTGGAAATTTTCAAAGTGAAAGAATTAGTGGAAGCATAAGCATCTAAGAATTTCTGTTTATCCTAATTCTGAAGAAAACATAAATAGCAGCAGGAATTGAACACAGAGTGTATTTAAAGAAGTTCTGGGCTATTCTTTTTCCCCGTTGTTAAGATTATGAAACATATATGAAATTTGCAAACATAGAAAACACAAAAACACAGTTTAGAATAACTTATTGATCCAAAGAAAGACACAGGAATTCTGTAGCAGAGCTCAGAACATTAAATCCACATTCAAACGGTCCAACAACAATGCACTTCAAGAGCCCTTGTATTAAAAATATCAGAGTTACAGCGTGGTCCAAAGAGGAAAATCACCAACCCCGAATACATTCCTTGGGGGGGTATTTATACAAAAACAGAGTTACAAAATATCTTTGTGGATAAGGTATGAAGTAGTAACTTCCTTCACCTACTCTGACAAATGAATAAATGCAGAAATAAATGTAGGAGTAATTGTGGTCATGCGGGCTTCTTTAACTAACAAGATATTTTTTACTTTTCAACTTAGGAATTCGGCTAGTAGTTGTGTCTTTAATTTGCATTCCTGTGTTGTTGTCCTGATCCTTTCACCTGCTCTTGATTTAGCTTTAATGCACCCTAATCCTCGCTTGACCTCCTTCCTCTATATCTGCCACGTGTCTTGTTATTTGACCAAGTGTACATAGGCAGAAAGATCCAAATTACCTAGGTAAAACTTCCAGCATACTCTACCACCACTGGTCTGTAGGAAACTGATGTCTTTGTATATTTACAAGTGTTTCATCAGCCCCAGTATACCTGTAAAAGTTACGCTTGACTTCAAAAAGATGATTTATTTCATGTTCTATATAAAACAAATTTTCCAATTTGTCATATAAACTCTGTCCGGAGGGAGGTCCTGTGTCTTCTAAAGTGTTGTATGATGCAATGATCTGATTTGTAACATACATGTTTACCCTGTGAGCATATTGTTGATGTGATAACAGTTTTTGATTGCTGGTTAGTAAACTGGGTAGATCCTTCTGCTGCAAGATTGTGAATTTCTCTATGAAGGCATTAATGTCCATCTGCATCTCTTGGCACTTCCTTTCCAAAGTATGTACAAAATTTCTCATTGTTAGCACCTTCTTCACTGTCAAAATGGTGCCTGTCCTGTTCGAGATCTCCAAAGCTGCTAGCTGTTCTTTAGTATGGGTATTCAAAAAATGGATCAACCTATTGGCCTGCTCAGGCATATTTCCTAATGATGCCCTGGCCCTTTGAATTTTCTCTTGTGCCCTTTCTATCAATTCAATTTGTTCATGGATTGTTTGAATTGATTTCCATTGGTCAGTAATGGACTGGCCAATCTTGGTCCACAAAATCATTTTAAGGTCTGCCAGAGGTTTATGCAAGGTGAGATCCTTTTCTAATGATTTTACCTTGTTCTCCAGGGCCTTCACCTCTCTGGTTTTCTCTACCACTATTATTTTTGACTTGTCATAGCTCACCTTTAGCTTGGCTAGTCTTTCTTTTGCCTCTTTGAGCTTTGACATTTGAGCTTCTATCTCTTTCACTGCTTTCACCATTTCTTCCATCCTCATGATGTTCTCTGGCTCTGTGGTTGTTGCTGTTGAGGCATCTATAGCTGTTGTACTTGTTGTTGGTGCTGGCTCAGTGGGAGGGATTGTTGTTGTGACTGTGGGGGGAACAGAGGCAATTGTTGGAGCTATTTCGGGTGGTTGGGAGGTCGAATCTCCCTGCTTGGATTGTAATTCTTTCTCCAACTCTTGCTCTGTTTGCATTAGCCTTTGATTCATTCTCATCAACAAATCCATTACATCCTCTTCTGCTTTTCTTGTGCTAGTTCTGTTGTTTGTGGATGCATGGTGACAGGCAGCTTCAATTTCTTTCTAAGGGCAGCAATATCTTCCTCCTTCTTCTTTATCAATGCTTTGATGCCCTTGGCATCCCTGGGATCATGTTCCAACTCAATAATTATTTCTTCCAGAGTCTTTATTTTGTTGTCTTTGGCTAGAGAAGAGATCTTCTCCAAATTCAATTGAGCAGATGTATTACTTAATGACTCTTTCAATTGGTGGGCCAGCATTGCCTTGTCTGCCAATGTAGCATAGACCATTTCACCCATTTGTTTGTGCAATTTTATGTGGTCCATTGGGTGTATATCTTTGGCAAGGACCTTTAGATTGGTCCTTATGTAGTCAGCTGCAAACTATGGTTGCTAAACCTTAGGCTTAAAATGAGTTAATATCATCTTCTCCTCCTTAATATCATAAGCTGCCATTAGTCTTTGATGTTTGGAGGGTGTCATCTTGAGAAATTGATCATACAATTGAATTCTCAATGACTCATTTTGGGCCTTAATCTCCATAAATGATTGTTTGATATCAGATCGTTTCTTAGTTTGTGACCTGGAGGAGGAAACTTCCATCCCATGCTGCCTCTCCACTTCTTGCCTGTAAGAGCTAGTGGATGTCTGTTGGCTGATGGCCCTCTCTCCTCTTGTGCTTTCAGTGATTTCTTCCACAATGTCCTCTTCAGGTAGAGGATCTACCCTTTGTCTTTTGGCCTCTTGCTATTTTGTTGACCCACTTGCAGGTGTGGTCTCTTCTTGGTCTCTTTTCTTACTTCTCTCCTCAGGAAGAGGAGTCTGCAGTGCTGGTACTTCTGGTGCTTGTGCCTGTAGTGAAGGGGCTTGCCCTTGACTGTGTTCTTTTGAGGTAGTTGGATGTTCTTCCATTGTTTCTTTCTCTGCAACTACTAACTCCTTGACCTTTGATGTCCCTGTTGTTGGTGTAGTCCATTCCTGGGCAACTTGTTGTGAAGTTGTAGCAGTTGATGAGCTTTCCCCGGTTTGCTGTGGTATTTTGAATGACACCTGCCCAAAAGAATCTAAGTCAAGAGTTTTTTCCAGATTTTTCATAGTTTGTTCCCTTTTCTCTTCCTCAGTAAACTCTTCAACTAGTGTGCCCTCCACCCACTCATCTTGGTTGGAAAACTGTTCTATGTCAGGGATGTTGCAATGTTCATAGGATGCCAGCCTATATTTTACCCTTCTTGCATTGATAAAGTCGTTTGGGTCATAGGGTACCCACCAAAAGCTTCTCTTGAGTCTAATTTTTTGACCCAATATTTCATCAACATCCTTCCATCCCTCTTTCTTGTTCATAACATAGGGGCCTAACTGGTCTCTGAGTTTCAATTGGGCCTTTTTCTTTGTGCTATGGAAGTGAGTCAGATCTGAATTGATGAATTGCCTGAAATACTCCAAGGAAAACAGTCTCATTGGCACATATCTTGGCAGCCTGTAGGGGCATAGCTCACACCCATATATCCTGAGGATAGTGTGATTATGGTAAAAGTACCAGTCACCTATTTTATAGTTTTTGGAGAGCTGTAGTATCTTTTGCATATCATATGTCAGTCTAGGAGGAGGAGTTCACATCAGGAGAGAGGAGATTGGGTATACAAACATATCAATAAACTCACAATAAGAGTAGGGAGAGCTGCGGACTTCATGAAATATTGAGGTCCAAAAATCACAGACCTCCTTTCCCCTTTATGGTCCAATTTTCTAATGGGGAATTGGAGGATATCCGGCTGATAATATAAGAACAGATGATAGATATATGATGAATATTTAAAGATTCCCTCCCTGTCTAGTTTCAACAATTGGTCATGTATCTTGTTGGCAATAAATTTGGCATAGTTGTATTTGACAGCAGGAGGCTGCCCTGGGGTAAATATAGACATCAAAACCAATATAGTTTCATCAATATGTTCACTTGTCTTGAACCCTAGAACAAAAGATATCTTATCAACAACTAATCTACCCACTTCATTGAAAGAGGCATAGCGAAAAGGAGGTGGCTCCTTAGGCTGGCGATCTGCTCCCATAAACACTTGGGCAATTCTGGTTATCTCTGAGTTGGAGAGTTTGGGACCTTCATCCAGCAAGAATTTCATAGTAAGAGGAAACTGGAGGTGGGTTGGTTTGAAGTTCAGCATTTGGTCTATGGAGTCAGGAGTAATATGAAAGAGGGTAGTTCCAGATGGTGTCTTAACTGCCCTTTTAGTTGGCTCATAGTTCTCACAGTAGAGGTGTATTATCTTAGGGAAAATATTGATAGAGGGGAGGTGGTATATGGGTAGATTTGATTCCCATATGCCATAGACATCATTTTGGTTTAAGTAACTATTTCTGAGCTCACAAACTGCTTGCAGATGGTTCTGGTAGCCTACTAAGTCTTGGATTAGATAGTCTTTATCAGCTAAGGGCAGATGTTCCAATTCCTTGTGGGGTGCATTAAGAGGAGTGATATTCAAGGCTACTGGACCTTCCATGGCTAAACTCTGTTTCCTTTAAAATTGGAATTTTTTAGCTTTGTGTAAGAAAAATAGGAAAAACAATGGCTCTGCGGATTTCTCCGAGATTTTCACCATTGAAACTGGTTTGTTGGCTTTAATTTAGCTTTGTGGATTGAAATTAGCTGGAGAAACAGAAATTATGGGTTTCTTTGGCACAATGCGTGACAATTATGGGAAAAAGGCAGCTTTCGAGGTTTCTTGGAGAATTTGCAAGGCCGAACGAGCTCAATTTCAGCTCAATGTACGGATTTATGGTGATTTTGGCAAGACAGAGGTTATGGTGGGTATTTTGGCAGCAACACAGTGTTTTTCTCTTCAAATTATAGGTTCTGTGGCCAATTTTACAGAGAAAACCAATGAAAAATAGGGTCGGGAGCAAATTGTTGTAAATACCTATTTTCTCGGTGGAATGGTCGATTTGCAGGTGACCAAGTGAGCCGAGGGGCTGAGCTGTGGAGTAAAACTTCTAGGTGGCAGACTGTATGGTGAGAAATGCTCTTTTGGACGTAAATCAACCTGCACTGGTCGCTTGGAGAAAACAAATAGAAATGGGTAAAAATAACGTTTTCACCCCTTTTTACCCGAATTTTTGACTTTGGTGGGTTTTGGTGCGATTTAGTCTGATGATGTCAGCATGACGTAAATTTGTCGTGTAGTGGGGTACGGATGATGACATGGCAGGTGACGTGGCATTGTGACGTGGCAGGTGACGTCAACAGATAGACGAGCGGCAATGGGGGTGACGACATCAGATGATGTGGGCATGATGTCAGTAGGGAGGTGGTGGGGTGGTAAGTGGTATTCCCCGCACCGCCTTTGGAGGAAAGTGGTATTGGGGGAGGGGGCTCCGAACACGCCGAGCGCCTAACACGCGTCCTCGGTACGACGGAAATACCGCCCATCCCCCAGACGCTATAGTTCGGTATATTAGGGCTTCCGATATCGCCGACAGCTGTTGGATCTGTCGACGATGATCAGACGGCTGGTGGGTAATGAAGGTGACGGCGGGTTATCTCTGGGGGACCCGCTATAATTTTTCGTGTTTTGTAATGTTTTGCGGTGTATTTCCGACTTTGGGTTAAATGGGTTTTGTGGAATTAATATGCAAGTTTCGGCTGCTTATTTAGCCAGACGCTAAATAAGTTCTGATAGGGCACGTGGAGGGTTGTTATTGGCCCCGGGTGGACCAATAACTCCCTACAAAACTTTAAAATATAGCTATAATTTAGCCAAGGGTTAAGGTATTAAATATATAGGGATTTTGTGTATTTTTACATAGTAAGGGAGGGGAAATATTCACATAGGAGCTATATAATAGTGTTAGTAGGTTAATATGACTATGTGGAATGGATTGGTATGGATTAGGCTAAGTTTGTAGAGTGAAAACTTAGGCATGGGGGGGATGAAAGGATACCAAGTGGTGAAGTTTAGGAAACTTGGCAAAATGGAATAAAGACATTTTACACAAGAAATGTGGCTTGTTTTGCCTAGGTGAAAACACATTTTCACTTAGTTTTTCTGTGAGATGAAGTGGGCTAAAGGCAATGAGCAGATCTCATTGTCCTTGGGGGGGATGTTAGTAAGCGTTTCTTGGAAGAATGGGGAGGGGAATTAGTCATGCTCCATTTGTTTTGTAGCCACCTTGCCATGGTACCTTATGATTTTTATGAGATGAAAATTTGTTCTAGAGGAGCAAATTGCTCATAAACCTGCTTCTATACCATCAAAACTGCCTACCCAACCTAGTACACCTAACATGTTTTCCTCATTTTCATTGGGTGCATTTGAACTAGCAAACCCTAATTCTTCTCTTTTCTTTTAGCTGCCCTCCTATCTAAGTCTACCCTTATCTCTTCCAGGGCTCAAATTAAGCTGTTGAGACCCTTTGCTTCTCTACCTAACTATTTGTCTTCCAAGCTTGAACTATTTGTGCAGACCTTTATTCTCTATTCTAAGACAAGTAAATTCAAACATGATCTAGCCAGGATTAGACTGCCTGTCTATTCATCAACTGTGGCAAGAGTCAACCACTTGTACATAGTGAAATTTTACAAAATATGGAACCTTTGCAGCATGAAAAGGATGAACATATTTGGCACTTCTCCAGTCAATCATGAAAAATGAAACCTATTGGTATAGGAAGCTAATAGTGGCTCCACTTGGGGATGGCTTTTCCTAGTGAAAAGTCAAGAACAGTAGGTCAAATGGCCTTATATTCAGTTCTTGTTGTATTCTGAAATTTCTCCTTTATTGTTCACAAAATGGCTATTCTGCAATGTCTGTATTTCTCATGAACTCATTCCAAAAATTGCGGCTCTATTTTGGGTACTCTGTTTGATTATTTCTCATCATTTTCACAGCTCCCAAGTCTGCTTCTTTAGCTTCTTCTAATGGGATTAAATTGAAATACCAAAAGGTGGCACAATTCCTTGTCCTTTCTACAAACTTTATGTCACCTATTCCCTATCCTATTGCTGTAATAAAATGCAGAAAGTAAACCCTATTATGTACAAATTAAAGTGCTGGTATTTTTAACAAAGTGGATCAAAATAATGCTTCAGCATTCTTCCATTGACTGGTCCATCATCTGCCTCTGTACCATCCAGGCTTTTCAAAAAGTAGGTGTTGTTTCCTTGCACAGTCTGAATGATAAATGGTCCTCTCCATAAGAAATCAAATTTTCCATGTTTCCCCCTATCTTCTCTTCTGGAATCCCACTTTAAAAATTTATCCCTAATGAAAAAATCCTCTGCTTTGGTTCTTTTATCAAATATCTTTTTAAGCTTTTCTTGTAGAACTTGAGCTCTGTGATAGACCTCCTCTCTTGTCTGCTACAAGTGAATAGTTTGATTGATCCTTCTTTGAATATCATTAGGTTCTGCCTGTATCTCTTGTAGCAACTTTATCACTAGGATTCCCAAAGAAGAAGGGAATACTGCCTCCATTCCATAAACAAATTGATAGGGACTGGTCCCAATAGATCTCTTAGTGATCAATCTGTCTTCCCATAGTGCATTTACAAGCTTTTTATGCCAATTTTTCTTGTTCTCTTCCAAGACTTTCTTAATGATGTTGATCAAGCTCTTGTTGGAGGATTCAGCTAGGTCGTTACCTTGAGGGCAATATGTTGTGGAATGGACCAAGGCAATGTGGTATTTATGACAAAAATTAATCATTCTCTTAGACTTAAAGGCAGCATCATTGTCTGTAATAATTTTCTTCAGGCAGCCAAACCTAGACAAGATGTTGGTCTCAAGGAATTGCATGATTACTGAGTCATTGACTTGTCTACAAGGGATGGTCTCTATCCACTTGGTAAAATAGTATGTGGCAGTCAAAATCCATTTATGCTGGCCAGAATATGAAGGGTGGATTTCCCCAATGAAGTCTAAACCCGATTGTTGAAATGGTTTTGCAGTGGAAATGGGCTTGAGGGGCAGAGGCAGCAACTTTTTCTTGCCTTCAAAAATTTGGCATTTGTGGCAAGAAGTTACATATTTTTTCACATCAAAAAATAGGGTGGGCCAATAAAATCCAACCCTTAAGATTTTATCAGCAGTTGATTTCCAATATAAATGTCCACCACAATCCCCTGCATGAAATTCTTTAAGTACTTTGTCAGTTTCTTCTTTGATTAGACAATTTAATAAAACACCTTCATGGTTTTTCTAAAAGAGAGCATGATCTAAAATGCAAAACTTGGAAGCTTACATTTTCAAAAATATTTTCTTAGTTCTAGATAATCCTGGAGGAGCTTGCAGGTTTAATAATACAAAATATATGTCAGCATACCAAGGTGATTGTAAAAAGGCTTGATTGATCTGTGGAGTCGCCATCTCCTACTCATTATCCAGTTGATTTATGTCAAGGGCTTGAAAGTTAGTTTCAGTCATGAGTTTAGCTAGTCCTTGTCCTTTTATCAGTTTTGTTGGCTTAATTTCAATGTCATATTCTAGTATGGTAGCTATCCATTTGCCCCTTTTGCCTTCAATTCCTTCTTGGGTAAGGATGTCTTTAACAACAGTGTTGGGCACATAAGCAATCACAAGGGAGTACAAGATGTAAACTCTAAAGTCCTTGATGGCCTTTACAAGGGCATATGCTTGTTTCTCCATGATTTGATATTTGAGTGGAGCATCTCTAAGGGCTTTGCTGAATTAGAAGGCTATGGGTTTTTCACATCCCTGGTCATCTTTTTGAAGCAAGATGGAAGCAATTGTATGTTCTGATGCAAATGAGAATATGATAAAGTCCTTGTCAAAATTTGGGCTTGTGAGGATTGGTGTTTGAGTCAAAGATTTTTTTTTTTCTTCAAAGGCTTGCTTAGCTTCTATTGTCCACTTAACCTTGGAGTCTTTTTTCGGCACGTTGTTCAGCAGCCTTATTAGCTCAGCCAGATTTGGTATGAATCTCCTTAGAAAGTTGATTTTCCCCAAAAAGGCTTGTAGTTCTTTAATGTTTCTGGGGTGAGGGACCTGTAAGATAGCTCGTATTCTACCCAGATTAATTCTAATGCCTTATTTAGAGATGATATGGCCTAATAATTTTCCTTCTTCTAGGCCAAACAATGATTTCTTTGGATTTAGTGATATAACATAATTTCTACAAATTAAGAATACTTGCCTGAGATGATCTAGGTGTTCTTGATCTGATTTGGAAAAAGCTATAAGGTCATCTAGGTAAATGACTAAAAAGTCATGGATCTCTTTAGCAAAAGCAATATCCATGGCTCTTTGAAAAGTTGCTCCTGCATTTTTTAGTCCAAAAGGCATTTTCACATATTTGAATGTTCCCCAAGGGGTTGTGAAAGCAGTTTTATCTTAGTCATTCGGGTGCATTAGGATTTGATTGAAGCCTGAGAATCCATCTAACAGTGATATTCTTGAAGCACCCACTACCCTTTGCAGAATGTGATCCCTTTTGGGTAAAGGGTAATTATCCTTTAAAGAGACTTTATTCAAATTTCTCAAATCAACACATAGCCTTATCTTCCCTGTCTTCTTTCTAGTGGGTACTAAATTTGAAACCCATTCTGAAAATCTGATTGGAGCTATAATTCCAACTTCATACATTCTCTTAACTTCTTTCTTAATCAATGGGAGCAGCACAGGGTTGACCCTCCTAAGTTTCCGTTTGAAAGGTTTTTGGTTTTCATTGAGAGGTATGGTGTGTTGGATGACTGCAGTATCATAAGAATTTAGGTCCTCATAACTCCATGCAAATACATCTAGAAATTCTTTGAATAGTTCAATATACTTGAGTTTTTGGTCAGGAGGCAGAGCTTTGGACAATTTTACCATTTTGGGATTTTCTGCAGTTCCTAAATTACATTCCTCAGTTTCTGCGTTTAATGGCTGCATTTTAGGTTTCCTAGAGATGTCATTTGAGTCAAAAATGTCCTCTAAAGGAGTTAGGCCTGTAGGTAGAAAATTATCCTTCAACTTAATTTCACATTCTACTGCAATTGCATCCTCACCCTCTTTTTCATGAAGTTCCTGTAAATATGTTTTGGTAAACTTAGTGGGATGTAGAATTTGGTTTGTTGTTTCAGCAGAGATATGTGTTTCAACTTTGTCTATTTGATTGCTTTCATCTATTGTGTTGGAGTCCATTTTTGTGCTTGAGAATTCCTCTTTCAAAGTCAGGAAATTGTTGATTTGTGTGTCATTTTCAAACACCTGCCAGTTTTTGACATTATCTGGTACAGCAGGTCTATATTTTATTTCAGCAGTGAATCAGTGATTGGGCTTAAATGGCAATTTGCAAGTGCTTGCAAAGGTTGCTAGACTATGTGCATGCAGATTTTGATTCCTTGGAATCTTGGTCAATTGGGATTTAAGAAAGGTGTTGAGAATTTCCATTGTAGCAGCTCTGTATGACCTCAGCCTAAGATCATTTGTAATGAAGTTACCTTTATTTGTTGAATGATGAGGTCAGAGTCTCCCAAAATTGATATTCGAGCTGCACCTATGTTTTTGATCACTTTGAGCCCTAAGAGGAGGGCTTCATATTCAGCCATGTTATTAGTGCACATGAAATTCAATCTAAATGCATGTCCCTCAGCGTGGTCATCCTTTATATTGTGTATCCAAACCCCTACCCCTACTCCTAGCTTATTAACAGATCCATCAAACTCTAGATACCATAAGTTTTCTTGATTTGAACTAGTATTAGGAGATTTTTCAATTTGCTCTACAGGTATAGTTGGTTTTTAGTCTCATGGGATTCCTCATGTGTGACTATGAATTTATTGTTTTCCAAGACTTCTTGAATCTGAATTGTGGATTTTTTGTCTAGGAATTCATCCTAACTTACAGCCATAATTCTAATGTCAGTTGGGGTTTGAATCTCGGTGCTATACAAGATAAAAGAGTCCATGTATGAATGCATAGAATAAATGGGAAATTTTTGGGTTTTTTCTTGACTACTTACCACATACTTCATCAAAGTTTCTTGATATAGCTTTTTAGGCTAGCCGAAGACTAAGATAGTGGCATAAGACATGTCTAGTTGCAAAGATCCTTGTAGCTTGGCACCCCAGGATCTAGATAACATCATTCCATACTTGGGTGGAATATCAGCTACCACCACATCCATGAGAATTGTCTTGGCTGGATATTGGACTAATGACACACACAGATCCTTGATTAAGCCTAGACACCGGACCTGACTAGAATCAAAGGAAAATAGGTCTTTGTATGGCCTTGTGATATCTAGGTCCAACTTTTCCATGACAGATTTTGGCATTAGATTATGGGAAGCTCCTGAATCAAACATTGCATTGTGAAGCACCTTGTCATGAATGTTTAAACTTACATAAAAGGGAGGAACCCCTCCATCTACTGATTTACCATTTTCTTCAGGGCCAAATATAAGTTCTGGTTGATCATCAAGGATGTTCACTGAATCTTTGTTTTCTGCAATTTGTAATGATCTACTGATTTGTTCTCTAAAAAATTCATGCCTGGCCAATTCAGACATTGGGATGGATACTTTTAACTTATTTCAACCTCCATATTAAAGGGTTTGTCTGTTTGTATTTTGACATTTTGGGCAGCAAGGTTGTGTTTTTCAACTAATTTTTCAACAACTGCCTCTTTTACTGGAATGTTATGATGAACTGGAGTTACTTGCTCACCATCTTCCAACGGTTCCTCTACAATTTCTTTGAGTGGAGAAACAGATGTAGGGTGTTGTTTTGTCTTATCTTTGTCTGAAACATCTTCAATTGTTAGACTATTTGGATTGGAAGTTGGTTTAGGGATGTTTGGTATATGAGAGTCCTTGAGTTTGGTTTTGGTAGGTTGCTTGCTTGTCTTCTTCTTGGGATCATCAGGGATGTCTATTCTCCTACTTCTCGAGTTGTACTGCTTGTGGACTTCATGCACAATTGTTTCATACCCTTGCTTAAAATCAAAGGATTCCCCTGATTTCATTTGATACTGACTAAGAGTATGAGCCTCTTGATCTTCTTGAGTTAGGAAAATGGTTTTCCACTATTGAGACCCATTAGGTTAATGTGGGGGTCCTCTATTGGTTCACTAGATGTGGAGGCCTCTGCATAGTTTTCTTAGAAGGGGGGCCTTACGTTTTGGTCTGGACCAACTTTTCCTACATTGGGGTTTTGATTTTTTCTAAAGTTTGGATTTCTTACATTGTTGTTTGGTTGGCTTTCCCATGAAGATTTCCTTTCAATAGTTTCCACTCTATCTCCCAGCCTGTCCATGCCTTTGATGATTGCATCAAGTTTTTGTTCAAAGGTAGATGGTTCTTCTTTTAAAGTTGTTCTTATTTCAGACCTAGCTCGATTTTGTTTAGAAATCAGATTGGCTTCAACGCTCACAGCTATGCTCTGCATATCTTCAAGGCTAGGAGGAGCTCTCTCCCTGAGCTGGTAAGCCATGTCTGAGTCAAATCCATCAGGGAATTTGATCAATGCTAAGTCTGGTGGTGGTCTAAGATTTATTGGAATAGCAAGGTAAGTATTGTTGAATCTGGCACAATAATCTTGGACACTTTCCTATGGGCCTCTCTTCAAGTTCTCATATTCTGTTAAGATGTGTAAAGGGGTCCTTTTTCTTTTCCCACCTGTTTAGGAAATTCTGATAAAGGGCATCTGGATTAGCTATTGTGTTTGCAGGGAGTGACCTAAACCATGTCCTTACATCACCAGTTAAGTTTTGGACAAAAAATTTCATCCTAACATCATCACCATCAATCTCGTAGTTTTCAAAATAGTCAGTCATCCTCTTGGTATGTTGTTGAGCAGTGTAAGTGCCAGTACCATCAAAATAGGTAATCTTGCCCTGATAATCCTGTGGCATAGCCCCTGGATTGGTAGGCAACTGCAGGGGAGCATATCTATTTGCCATATTAGCATGGAAAAGTGGGACAACTGGAAGCACAGGGATAACAGCTGAGATAAGTGGTGTGGATGGAGGGGTGGAAAAGAGATTTTGGAGTGATAAAGGTGAACTAGATGAAGCTGCAACAATGGGAAGAAGGGCTTGAGATTTTTCTATAGTAGGTATAGTTTGAATAGGTTTCTGCTGGGGTGTTTCAAGATTTGAATAAGCAGAACTCTCTCGATTTTTTGGTTTCCTAAGGCTCTTAGGAATCAAATTTGGATTGTCAAAAATAGTTGGAGGATTTGGGTTTGGGTTTGACCTTGTGTACCGAGTTTTCTTATTTGGAGCCAGCTTCTAAACTATGTTTTGGGTATTTTCTGGGAATATTTGGAGGATACAAGTTTTGACAATATCTTGAAGGAAGCTTTTGAAATGTAGGAGGAGTTGGGCTTTCCTTCAGGTATGTTTGAAACAAGGATGGCCAAACAAATCTTTGAGACATTTGTTTAAAATCTAAAGCTAAACTGGAGTTAGACTGAAGTAGCTTTTATTTACTCTTGTGATTGCATAGCAAAGACAATTTCAAAGGCTGCCTGGCAAGCTTCAGGCTCCATCTGTAGCTTTAGAGATTAGACAGTAGTAACAGAAATTCATTCAGGTCCCCAGTGGAGTCGCCAATGATGTTATCATTCAGGTTGTTCCCCAAAACTTGGGAGAAAATGGAATACGGCCGAGGTAACCACTAATCAATCTTTTACATGCAATTTCTAGCCAAACTGCATCCAGAGAGGGCTCTCTCTTTATAATTTAACTTTGTTTTTTAAAGTATTTTATGCTATTTATGGTGTGCAAAGTTTTGTTTTAAGTTTGTTTGGATGGTGATTTTAAACAGAGCTGAGATGCAAGTCTGAAACAGTTTATTCCATTGGGAAAATGGAGTTTATGAAGATGGACTGTTGAGTGTGTTTATGTGATAAAGGGCAATACTACAGAGCAAGATAATCAGTTTTGGAACAATATTCAAATCTAGAAATTGATGGGATGTAAGCCAGGGGGTAAAGGGCAGTAAAGAATCCTTTATCATGGTGGCAGAGGGAAAGTGCATGAACATTTTCAAGGAGCAGTAAAGAATTCCTTGGCAATTTTCAAAGTGAAAGAATTAGTGGAAGCAGAAGCATCTAAGAATTTTTGTTTATCCTAATTCCGAAGAAAACATAAATAGCAACAGGAATTGAACACAGAGTGTATTTAAACAAGTTCTGGGCTATTCTTTTTCCCTGTTGTTAAGATTATGAAACATATATGAAATTTTCAAACATAGAATACACAAAAACATAGTTTAGAATAACTTATTGATCCAAACAAAGACATAGGAATTCTGT
This sequence comes from Pinus taeda, assembly GCA_000404065.3. Lineage (NCBI taxonomy): Eukaryota > Viridiplantae > Streptophyta > Pinopsida > Pinales > Pinaceae > Pinus > Pinus taeda. The sequence continues at coordinate 1,776 of APFE030817096.1, read as the reverse complement.
AGCAGAGCTCAGAACATTAAACCCACATTCAAACGGTCCAGCAGCAATGCATTTCAACAGCCCTTGTATTAAAAATATCAGAGTTACAATGTGGTCCAAAGAGGAAAATCACCAACCTCGAATACATTCCTTGGGGGGGTATTTATACAAAAAGAGAGTTACAAAATATCTTTGTGGATAAGATATGAAGTAATAACTTCCTTCACCTACTCTGACATATGAATAAATTCAGAAATAAATGTAGGAGTAATTGTGGCTGTGCTGGCTGCTTTAACTAACAAGATATTTTTTACTTTTCAACTCAGGAATTCAGCTGGTAGTTGTGTCTTTAATTTGCATTCCTGCGTTGTTGTCCTTATCCTTTCACCTGCTCTTGATTTAGCTTTAATGCGTCCTAATGTCACTTGAGCTCCTTCCTCTATATCTGTCACGTGTCTTGCTATTTGACCAAGTGTACATAGGCAGAAAGATCCAAATTACCTAGGTAAAACTTCCAGCATACTCCGCCACCACTGGTCTGTAGGCAACTGATGTCTTTGTATTTTCGCAAGTGTTTCATTAGCCTCAGTATACCTGTAAAAGTTAGGCCTGACATCAAAAAGATGATTTATTTCATGTTCTATATAAAACAAATTTTCCAATTTGTCATATAAACTCTGTCCGGAGGGAGGTCATGTGTCATCTGAAGTGTTGGATGATGCAGTGATCTGATTTGTAACATACATGTTTACCTTGTGAGCATATTGTTGATGTGATAACAGTTTCTGATTGTTGGTTAGTAAACTGGGTATACCCTTCTGCTGCAAGATTGTGAATTTCTCTGTGAAGGCATTAATGTCCATCTGCATCTCTTGGCACTTCCTTTCCAAAGTCTGTACAAAATTTCTCATTGTTAGCACCTTCTTCACTGTCAAAATGGTGCCTGCCCTGTCTGAGATCTCCAAAGCTGCTAGCTATTCTTTAGTATGGGTATTCAAAAAATGGATCAACCTATTGGCCTGCTCAAGCATATTTCCTAATGATGTCGCGGCCCTTTGAATTTGCTCTTGTGCCCTTTCTATCAATTTAATTTGTTTATGGATTGTTTGAATTGATTTCCATTGGTCAATAATGGACTGGCCAATCTTGGTCCACAAAATCATTTTAATGTCTGCTAGAGGTTTATGCAAGGTGAGATCCTATTCTAATGATTTTACCTTGTTCTCCAGGGCCTTCACCTCTCTGGTTTTCTCTGCCACTATTATTTTTGACTTGTCATAGCTCATCTCTAGCTTGGCTAGTCTTTCTTTTTCCTCTTTGAGCTCTGACATTTGAGCTTCTAGCTCTTTCACTACTTTCATCATTTCTTCCATCCTCATGCTGGTCTCTGGCTCTGTTTTTGTTGCTGTTGAGGCATCTGTAGCTGTTGTACCTGTTGTTGGTGTTGGCTTAGTGGGAGGGATTGCTGCTGTGACTGTGGGGGGAACAAAGGCAATTGTTGGAGCTGTTTCGGGTGGCTGGGAGGTTGACTCTCCTTACTTGGATTGTAATTTTTTCTCCAACTCTTGCTCTGTTTGCATTAGCATTTGATTCATTCTCATCAACAAATCCAATACATCCTCTTCTACTTCTTCTTGTGCTAGTTCTGTTGTTTGTGGATGCATGGTGACAGGCAGCTTCAATTACTTTCTAAGGGCATCAATATCTTCCTCCTTCTTCTTTATCAATGCTTTGATGCCCTTGGCATCCTTGGGATCATGTCCCAACTCAATAATTATTTCTTCCAGAGTCTTTATT
>APFE030817095.1:0-10106 GCA_000404065.3 Pinus taeda | reverse complement strand
CACGATGGGAAGACGAACTGTTACAAATTTGTGAAAGATGGGATCAAGCATACGCTTGTACCCATCAAGGAGGAAAACACAGCAGAAGCCAGTGGAGTGAAGGCACTGCTGTTAGGAGGAAAAGAATTCATAAAACAGATTGAGGACAGCGAGGTAAGCTTTGCTGTCATAAGGAGACCAAAGACAGTGGTGCTTCACACACAGGTATCAGATTTACCAGAGGATGTTCAGAGGTTGCTACAGGATTTTGGGGACATTGTGGTGGATGACCTTCCGGATGAGTTGCCACCTAGAAGAGGTATTAGTCATTGTATTGACTTTATACCAGGGGCGAGTCTGCCAAACAAAGCAGCCTATCGCATGAGTCCCAAGGACCATGAAGAGATTAGGAAACAAGTCCAGGAGTTGTTGGATAAGGGCTTGATTCGGGAAAGCATGAGTCCTTGCGTAGTACCCACTGTTTTGGCCCCCAAGAAAGGTGGAGAATGGAGAATGTGTACAGATTCCAGGGCTATCAACAAAATTACCGTGAGATACAGGTTTCCCTTACCAAGGATGGATGATATGATGGATTGCCTAAGTGGAGCGACCTACTTTTCAAAGACTGATCTGAAAAGTGGGTATCACCAGATCAGGATTCGTGAGGGAGATGAATGGAAAACTGCATTCAAAACAAACGAAGGCTTGTATGAATGGTTAGTGATGCCATTTGGTTTGAGTAACGCTCCCAGCACTTTCATGCGATTGATGAATGAGGTGCTGAAAGAATTTAACGGTAAGTTTGTTATAGTTTACTTGGATGATATTCTGATTTTCAGTAAAACAAAGGAAGAGCATTACAGTCATTTACAGAGCGTGTTGAGAAAATTACAGCAAAACAAGCTGTTAATCAACTTGAAGAAATGTACCTTTTTTCAGAAGGAGCTGATATATCTGGGTTTTGTTATTGCGAAGAATGAGTTAAAAATGGACCCAGAAAAAGTGGCAGCTATTGTTAGCTGGCCTTCTCCGAAGAGTTTGTTTGACGTTCGAAGTTTCCATGGACTTGCCAGTTTTTACAGGAAGTTCATCAGAAATTTCAGCGAGATTTGCGCACCAATGTTAGACACGATTAAGAAGGTGAATCAGCCTTTTCAGTGGACTGAAGCAGCAGAAAACAGTTTTCAGATCTTGAAAAGAAAGATTACTGAAAGACCTGTCTTGAGACTGCCCGATTTCAACAAACCTTTTCAAGTTCGTTGCGACGCCAGTGGTACCGCCATTGGAGCAGTACTCAGCCAGGAGGACAGACCATTTGCTTACTTCAGCGAGAAGCTAAACGAGAGCAGACAGAAGTACTCGACCTATGACAAAGAATTCTACACCATTGTGCAGGCTTTAAAGCATTGGCAGCATTATTTACTAGGTAACGAATTTGTCTTATTTTCTGATAATTCTGCGTTACAGTATATCATGCAACAGCATAAACTAAACCATAAACATGCAGCCTGGGTTGAGTATCTGCAAAGTTTCACTTTTGTATTAAAACATATTAGTGGGCAATCGAATAAAGTAGCAGACGCACTCAGTAGGAGAACATTACTGTTACAAGAGAGCACCATGCAAATCTTAGGATTTGAGCACTTGAAAGAGCTGTATCCGACTGACAGCGAGTTTATGGAAGCCTATGAGGCTTGTCAAAACCCGCTTCTGCGAAATGACAGCAAGTGGCTGGACTATAACCTTCAGGAGGGTTTGCTGTTCAAGGGGGGATAGTTATGCATCCCAAACTGTTCTATGCGAGACAATATCATACAGGAGAAACACAGCGGAGGTTTGGCAGGACACTTTGGAATTGAAAAAACTATCGCACAGGTATAGCACTTCTATTTTTGGCCTAAGATGCAGAGGGATGTACAGAGATATGTGGCTAGGTGCAGAACTTGTCAATTGGCAAAAGGTCACAGTCAAAACATTGGCCTTTATATGCCATTACCCGTCCCTAGTCGACCGTGGGATTCGGTCAGTATGGACTTTGTGCTCGGATTACCAAAAACACAGCGCGGCTTTGATTCGGTGATGGTTGTAGTCGACCGATTTTCAAAAATGGCACACTTTGTACCGTGCAGAAAAACTAGTGACGCTACCTACATAGCGCACCTTTTCTTCACAGAGATTGTACGGTTACATGGACTACCACGAAGCATCATTTCTGACAGAGATGTCAAATTTACTGGTCACTTCTGGAGAACCTTATGGAAGAAGCTAGACACTCAGTTGCAGTTTAGCTCCGCCTACCATCCACAGACAGACGGACAGACGGAGGTAGTGAACAGGAGTCTGGGGAATTTGCTCAGAAGTTTAACAGGTGAAAATTCTCGTACTTGGGATCGTGTGTTAGCACAGGTAGAATTTGCATATAATGATTCTCCCAACCGTAGCACAGGCTACAGTCCTTTCCAAATACTGTATGGCATGCACCCGCGAGGAGTGCACGAATTACGAGATTTGGGTACACTGGAGAAGCGGAGTGCTGATGGGGAAGAGTTCGCCCAAGCCATGAGCAAACTACATGAACAGGTAAAGCTTAAATTGCAGGATAGCAGCCAGAAATACAAACAGCGAGCTGATACAAAGCGCAGGGAAGTGTAGTTTAATGTCGGGGATGAAGTTCTCGCGTATTTACGCAAGGAACGATTTCCTAGGTGAGAATACAGCAAACTAAAGTTCAGGAAAATCGGGCCCTGCAAGATCATTCGCAAATTTTCTGCGAACGCATACGAGATACAGTTTCCACCAGGGATTGGTATTTCCCCTATATTTAATGTGGCAGATCTATTCCCTTATGTTGCAGGTTCAACAGATGATGCGGCGGCAGAGCCACCACGGGACACCCAATTGGAAGGAGACTTATGGACGAGACAGATGCCGAAGGCACCACCCGTCGAAATTGAGGGGATCTTGGACACACAGGTAGCAAAGCGAGAACAAAGGAACAGTGAAGAGTCCCGGAAACGACCCACAGATAAAAGAAATTTACATTCGGTAATGGAAAATCTACAGGTACTGTAAAAACTCGACAAACCCTCATAATATTGAATGCATGGAACGATAAGTTACAGAGTTCGAGCAGAGGCTCATTATAATTCTTTCTTTTAACTTATATACATAACAGCATCAAATATTTGAGAACAGAGTTGTGAATTTCCATGTATCATTGATAATAACATACAAGGGCGAGAGTCAAATACCCACTGTAGAAAAGAAACCTTTGAATATATTGAATCGTATACATATAAAGTACAGACGGAGATTCACTGTTGAATCAACGACACACACAGTGACAAACGCAACCAAACCAACTTAAATCATAGCAGCCGAAACAGGACGCCGAGGGCTTGAGGTGCCCGAATACAAGATAACAAGAGGAGGGCTCGAAACCGTCGAGGAAACCCTCAACGACTCGACCGAACATTCAGACGCCATCAACGATTTTACCCAAACAGAGTTATTCGAAAGGAGGACAGCGAATAACCAGAACCCGAAGAGGGTTATACCATTACAGGACTCGAAAGCGAGCAAACAACAGTCGAAAGGGACATTAACCCACAGGGCCGAATTTGACAACTAAAGAAAAAGAACCTACAGGACATTTAGTATCGACAAATAAACGTATTGCCTACGAAGTGGAATAGAGCTACCCGGTGACTGAAGCCACGAAGCCATCAACGAGTTCGAAGAGCAGCATTGGCCATCGAATGATACAGGTGGGTATCTGTAAATAACACCAAACAAACTATGTTAGAAGCCGGCATGTAAACCTAAGCCGAGAATGAAGTAAAGACCAGGCAAGAGTTGATAAAGGTTACCTGTACATGAGGACGGAACTCAATACAACCAGAAAAAGACCATCATAACCTGCTGACAGTGGCGATAAAACGTCAGGGATGAAACCATGAAAGCCCAGAATGTTTATCATGGATAGTAAGCTTACCGTGAAATCAGGAGAAGCGTGGAAGTCGGAGCGAACCTGCCAATTAGGAATAAACCAGACTAATTAAATTGAGAATTGCAAACAGCGAGGGTATGGAATCCAAAACAATACGTTATTTACCAACAGTCCCATAGAAAATACCAACAAACAGTAACACAACAGTGCAGGACTCGAAAGTGCTACCCACAGTCTCCAAAACAACGGCAAATCACGGTGAAGGCGTCACTGAAACTCTGGAGCAGAACCCCGAGGTCTTTCCGCAGACACAGACAGAGTGCCTCCCAGCAAAAACGAAATGAGGAAATGGTAAGTGAAACGCGGCAACGTTAAACAAAAGGATAGGAACCGGCAGGTGTGGTCTTGTAACCGGAAGAGCGGGTTAAAACCCTAAACCCAAACCACGAGACGACGTACCGTGGAGTAAACTCCGCATTAAAGACATACCGGACGCATAATAAAAACTGAACAGGTGTAATCAAACGGCGGGAGCCACCACCTGAAGCCTGATTGGAAGTAGAGTTATGAAGTGACAAGGGCGTTGAGCATGGATCAAACACATGATATTCGTATATTCAGTCTGACTCTTTCTCGAGAAAGACGACAAAGATACAGATCGAACACACGATCTTCAGGAGGCCTGGCTTCAAATGTGTAAACAAAGGAAACAATATCCATAATGGCAGAAAAATATTATAAACAAAGTTCGAAGAAGAAGAGGCATGGAATGTTAACATAATTTGAATCGACAGAAATGGCTGCTTACCTCAAGCCTGATTGGAAGTAGAGTTATGAAGTGACAGGGGTGTTGACCGTGGATCTAACACATGATCTTCATATATTCAATCTGACTCTCTCTCAACAGAGATACAGATCGAACAAACGACCTTCAAAGATATTCAGTCTGACGCTCCCCGTCAAAGATACAGATCTAACACAAGATCTTCATATATTTAGTCTCACGCTCTCCCAACAAAGATACATAGCTAAATTGGCGTTACCAATGAAAACACTATCCTAGAACAATTGGGCATGAGCATAGTTTGGTGAGATTGCGATTGTTAAAAAACGGCTATTCAATCTGACTCTCTCGCAACAGAGATACAGATCGAACAAACGACCTTCAAAGATATTCAGTCTGACGCTCCCCGTCAAAGATACAGATCGAACACAAGATCTTCATATATTTAGTCTCACGCTCTCCCAACAAAGATACAGAGCTAAATTGGCGTTACCAATGAAAACACAACCCGAAAATACAAAAACCAATGAAGGGAACGTCTAGAATTTGGAAAATACAACCCGAAAAAGCAAAAAATAACCTGAATTTAAAAACAGCGTATAAATTTGTGACACTTAAATTTAAAACAATGCATAAATTTGTGATTGTGAGAAAACGGCTATGGAGGGAATAGGTCGAATTCAAGAATACCGCCCATAAAAGCAAGAGGTTACCTAAATTAACCCAAAAAATAACTTAAATTTAAAAACATAATATAAATTACATTGAGTAAAAAAAACCACCCGTTAAATTAAAAAAATACAAACCAAAATAATTTACTTTTAAAATTAAAAGAAAGCAAAGTAAAAAATTAAAGGTTAAATTTAGAATTAAAAACATAATATAAATTACATTAAGTCAAAAAAACCCACACGTTAAATTAAAACAATACAAACCAAAATAATTTACCTTTAAATTTTAAAGAAATCAAAGTAAAAATTCGAAGGTTAAATTTAAAAAGATTGCCTTTGAAGTAAAAGATTGCCAATTTCGCTATCTCCCCCACCCGTGTTTGGCTTGCTTGATATCAAAATCAATAATAATTCTCTCTGGTTTCACGAAGGGGAGGAACAAGAATTATCTATCTCTTTTCATTATGGGGAGGAACACGGAACAACAAAATAAAAAGGATGTGATAATCTCTCATTGCAAAGTTATATGATATGAAAACTAAATTCAAAGTTAGAAAGCGCAAATAGTTGATGGAAAAGTGAAAAACTAAAATTTAAATTCCAAAATAATATCTATTTTTTTTTAGAAAGGGATAGTTTCAAAGTTAGAAACTCTCGCTATTTAATTGTTTTTGCATTAAAACCACAAAATTTCAAAGTTAAAAAAGTAATGGTGAAATTTAAAAACTCAATGTTTAAATTGCTTTCTTCATAGTCAAGAGAATATGTACAAAGTTAATGTCAAAATAAAATTTGAGGATAAGTTGTTAAATAAGAAAATTTATATATATTAAAATTCATATGGCTTAACAACATTTTTCACTAATAAAATAACATTTTTAACTAATAAATAAAATCATATAGGTTAATAATCCTCTTCATTAGTAATTAAAAATTATTTAATTTATATTTCTTCCTAAATACTTTCAGATTGGAAAATTTAAATGATAAATATATAAATAAAATATTTATTTCAAAGTTTAAGATAACCTATTTTTTTTCAATATTTCTAAGAGTCTTGCAAAACTCTAGCAGTATCAAAAACTTAGCTACTAAATCACTCAAGGTTTTTTTAAGTACAACTCATTAGTTATTGGATTAAAACAATGAGGGAAATCATAAGGAAACACACATTGGGTTTCCCAATAATATTTTGATCTGTAAAAATATATATTGATATATATATCTATAAATTCACTAATTATAATGAAGTTATTATTAGATATTTCTAGATATTGCACTATATATTAACCCCCACAAAATGGTTGCCCTTATTTAATGTAACGTTGGATGGCTCTAACCAAAATATCTTATACAATATGTTGCCCTTAACTAGAAACCATTATGAATGTCAAAACACTAATATGACCCATAATCACTAATTTACTGTGATCAGTCATACTCTTAGATAATTTGAAACCCTTCCATAATGCAACCTCTAACAATTATTACCATTAAAAAACAATGAAATTGGTCGCTTGATAATTCTTAAGGGACTAACTCTAAAATTAATTTAACCATAGTGCACTATGATCTTTAAAACACAATGAATTCTAGAAACGATGACCCCTAGTACACTTCATGATCATGACATTATAATTCTTGAAATTTTACAATGCACGTCAATTTTAATATCTAACACATTAAATCTACCATTAAAACTATATCTTTTATGCACTTAAAGTGTCATAACATAGTGATCAATTTGAATGAAGTGTAACTCCAATTTAAATCCCATAAGAAAGGAATATAATAGATATTGTGTATTATTGAGATGATATTTTGATTATCGATATTGACCGAAAAATAATTTTTCGTGACCAAACATATGGTAATGATGTTGATTATGATATTGACGCAAAAAGCAATTTCTGTGATTTAACATATGGTAATGATCTTGATGAGTATTGGCGTTTCACCCATTAGATCATACAATGATGGTGTATATTTTGTAGATGCTTTAAGGTCTCAATGTTGGTGTGTGAAGTTCATTTTAACTATTATTCCCTCCATCAATTAATATTAATCAAGTATATATATTTTTTCTCTATATTTAGTTATATGTATTTCAAAATTATAAAATTCCTAAATTTCTAAATTGTGTATTTCTATATGGTTTTTTCCTATTTCGATTGTTCAATGCAATATGAATAATAAATATTCTTTATTGGATACCTATTTGTTCATGTTTATGTTATTGTGTTAAATATATGTACTATTAAAATAAGATTTTGATATTTCATTTTTTTCTTATTTCTAAATCTTTCCTAATGAGAGAGAGTCATTTTGCATGAATAGGGAGAGTCTCTAACATTAAAATCACTATTCTACAATAACATGGTCAAATGATCATGACGGGAAAAATATACAAGTAGGAAAAACACGTTCGTGACATGCTAAATATGAATGGGTATGAATGTGAAAATTCTAATAAGTCCATTTGGTTCCCCTCTTTACTAATTTTGGTAGAGATGAAACAAACTTCACTAGTTAGTCCTCCAGAAATATTTAAAAATCTTCCAAAAGATGGAGAGTACCTCAACACATACAAAAAATGAATCCTCCCTCATCACATGTTCAATTGTCCATACAAAGAATTAAAGTTTGGTATGTCAACTCTTTAGATTTAGACACGCAAGAGATTCTGTATCAGCCTACAATTGATGAAATATATATAGGATTAGTTAATTATATAATATAATATTCCCAATTCCACCATAAGCTTGAGAAGAACAAGGGGTTATACTTTTACTCCTTCAAAATGCTAAACAAGAAGAAGAAAGAGAAGAATTATTATACCCAACCATTTAAATTTGACCTCTTAGAACTTATGACATAATCTCATAAGAATATTGCAAGAAAGGACTCAGGGAGTTGGAAACCAACAGGGACATAAACATATACAATAAATGGAAATGGAATATTTCCAGGTATTCAACTAGAAGACGCACAACAACAATAGAATTTACACTCAATTGCATGGAATTTTTTTGAGGATATCGTTTAAAGAGTAGCATAGAAAATTAGAACAATTTATAGCATAATGTATTGGGTTTGACGTCTTGTAGTTGCTTGGACATGGAGAATATGTATTCACTGAAAAACAACTATAGAAAATGATGGTAGTTAAAAAACAGCAACATAAAAATCGATTCCAGACAAACTCAACGTAGAAAGGTGTTCATCATAGGCATATGACCAAAGATAGTTGACTAAACCAAAAAGGAAAAAATAAAAATTGAACATCGACTTGACTTGTGATTTAACCCATGTTACTATGATAAGAAGTATAGAAGAAATGTTCAAGATAGAATGCAATCCAAGCAGACTGATAGTGATGAACTTTCATCCAAGTATTCTAGGTTTGATGACAAATTAAGTTGCCTAGTAAAAGCATTCAGTAGAGAGAACACCACGAAATGGAGATTTGGTTGGAATGTTATAACTATGAAATAGAACAACATAATATAAACATTCTAATAAGAATTAATGATCCACCTTTTGCAGTCCAACAATTAGTACATAAGTCCAACAATTAGTACACAAGTGAGTCGAGCACAGGTTATATATGTCTATAATTATGCTCTTCACCATAGTTATAAGTTAATTATTAGCTTGAGAGAATATATCTAAACCAAATGGAATATGTTGGAATATTCATAGTAATATTGACATATTTCACTGTTAAAATTTTCCACTAAGATTTTTTGTTGTTGTTGAAATATGCATACATTTTTTTTTATAAATAACCACAATATAATTTGTGATAAAGTTATTATTTAGTTAATTTTTGTTTTTTTAAATATATTAAATTTGATAGGAATAATGGGTTACCCATTTTTATGGTTATCATGGATTGAATTTTATTTGTAGTTCTATCAATTTAATTTATATGGCTTCCCTAGCTTGTCTTAATTTAATGTTAATATTTTCTTCTAACTTAAATTGGAAAAAAAATTCCAAAATAGATATGCCTATAATTATGTTGATAGTAATAATAGATCTTCCATAGTTACAATTTAATTATTAGGTTGATCGTAGATATTTAAACCCCATGGAAAATGTTGGAATATTCATGGTAATATTGACATATCAATGATAAGATGTCTATCTAGGTTAGGTATAATCTATTAATTAAATTATCTTAAATTAATTAATTTATTAAAATGGCATATCAACACATCATATTCGGAATGTGGTATTTTTAATCCATAGTAATGTAAGAATAAACGTTTCCAATTAAAATATTTACATAATAATAGTGGGGCGAATCTATATGGATAAACATATTTTTATATATTATATAACTCACGTGATAATAATAATAATAAATATATAGTTTAGCTAACTTTTGTGAATTTTTTGATCTAGTTAATGCAATATGTATAATCGGGTTAGTGTTTTGATTCTTATCATAGATTGACGAATATAGCAATTTTCAATCAATTTAATTATAGTGTCACAATAGTTATAATAAAACGAGTAAATCATTTTATAGTCAAATATTCTATATACAGTGTATTTGAAATTAATGTTGAAACAATTTTTTTAATTAAATTGAGAAGGAATAGATATCATAACTAAATTTTAAATAAATCTTAACCTTCTATTAATGAATATATTAAAAATATTAATTATTGATTATTTAATCTCTACCATCAACCTATTGATTATTGATAATTAA
>APFE030817067.1:39521-66727 GCA_000404065.3 Pinus taeda | reverse complement strand
CTGGTTGGAGGGTTGTTGTGACACATGCTGGGCTGGCTGACCAAAGAAGACTTTGCTGGTTGAAGCATCCTGTTGACCGCCGAAACGAACACACACATTTTCCCTGTTTCTGATTTGTCTTCTGTAAGATCTGCTTATATGTTCTATCTGCATTTTGCTTAACTACTTGTATGATTGCTGTGAGAAAAGTGAAATTGCTCTTAGCATAGAACATCTTCAAAGCTTAACATGGTATCGGAGCTGAGGTGAAGACAAACTCTATCTATAGCAATCATCATTGAAGGAAATGGGTTCCACTAGTCTTGAATCCAGGAAGAATGACAAGCTGACTGGAAGTGATGACTTCCATGCCTGAAAGATGATGCCCTAATTAAACTACAGCCAAGTGATGGATGTTATACACTGTTCTTTAAGGAGGTTATACGCTGGTAATATATGACATAGAGAGCACCCATACGCTGAAGCCCCTACACACAGTCAAGGGATAAACATTGTCAGTGGAATAGCATCATATAAAATATGAAAGACAGTCTGGACGCAGTCATATTATGGGACGCAGTCATATTATGGGACGTAGATATATATATCCGCTTCAATATATGGAATGCAGATATATATATATATATATATATAACGCAGTCATTTAGCCCGTCATTTTCATTACGTATGGAAACAATTAAGTGATACCTTAACACGTTGTCATACGCAGCAAACATTACAGTATGTACGCAGTGATAAATACGTTGTCTTGGAAAATATCATTCGCAGGGAAGAAGACAGTTGACATTTCAGAACTTAAACACGTAGTCATTCATAATATTCAATTGACGTTTTTCTGGGGTCTCCAATTTAGATTTTGGAGGTACATACGATTCTAACGGAGCTCGAGATTTTTGAAAACGATTCATTTTCTAACTCGGACTGCTTTAAGACCTGAACAAGTCATCACGCAAACTCAGGTTGACTGACTCAGACAGCGTGTTAAATTTCTGAGGTAGCAAGTTTAAAATTTCTGAGACTGTGATTTGACAGCGTGTGGTTTGGAATTTCGCTGAGAGGGCATCACCATCGCAGATCGTGTATGGGGTCGCAGAGGATGGAGGAAATATTAGACTGGCCCTCCAGCTCCATTCGTCACGTTATTCATTACGACAAACCACTATATATATTCCTTCGTGAAGTTTGGTTACGCGGGCATGTAATTCGCAACGAAAATTCTTACGGACCTGTGGTGGATATCGTGATTTTTTGAAGGCTTGTTTTATGGTGTGGAATCTGCGGCCTTGTAGAAGCTTCTTAATAAGAATTTGCGGATCTGTAGAGAATTCAGACCTATGACAGCAAGCAGCCATACTCTCGGGCCTAGGTCAAGAGACGATCCATTAATCAGTAGAAGCATTGCTAGCCTGGATTTAGCATTTGTAGAAGGCGGTGTGCAGTGACATTGGTAAGACTTGAAGCCACAGTATTTTGTGTAGACATGTACCCTACATCATTGGAAGCTCGGTGCTAAATTTCTGAACTGTACAGTGAGCCTGGGGGTGACTTGATTTTGTGCCTCAGATAATCTAACTACATCAAGTGTATCGGTATAGTAACCAGACTACAAGGACTCAGATTTTCTTCTGAAGGGATACTCATAGCTCGGTCCTGTGGATACGCAATGGGACTAGTGAAACCCTATATCAGTACTAACCCTACAGCAGTGTTAACTCACCATACATCAAAGAAGATCTATGAATAATCCCCACAACCATACTAAAGGAGTATGTTACAATGAGAAGACCAGATCTGTCATTCTCAGCATTCTTGTCGATTTGGGGTAGCAATGTGATGCTGTATAATGAGAGCAGCATAACAGTCATTGAGTACACATCAGATAAGTGCAGATCCATGATATTGAGAACAACTCAATGATATTTGGATGCAGCACTACATAATGAATGGGCAGCATGATAGAATCATGTAGCAGCACAACACGTGGGCAACATGATGTATGAGGTCATGGACAACATGATGTGTGGGCAGCATAGTGATCATGAGCAGCATGATCATACAGCATGATGGTGCTACACGGTCAGGTGCAGCAAATGGACGAGATGCAGAACGATGATAGGTGAAGGAGTCACCTTGGAGAATCAGTTGAAGCAGAATGTCTTCAACTGATCTCATCATGATACGAAATGGACACCTTCATTACAAGGCTCTTCCCGAAGCATGGAAGGTGGTGACAGGGATGCCTGATTTTGGTAATAATCATGAAGGGCTGTGCTGAAGGAAAACATACAAGGGGACCTTTCCCCTCAAAGTGTCACAAAGACATCTGAGATATTGCAACTGGTCCATTCTGATCTTTCCGGTATGTTGCCTGTAACATCCCTGGGGGGATGTTCTTACTATATGACATTTACTGATGACTTCTCTCGCAAAACCTGGATATACTTCTTGAAGAAGAAGGAGAGGCTTTCATGTGGTTCCGTACCTTCAAAACCTTGGTGGAAAATATGACCGGAAAGAAGATCAAGATTTTGAGGACTGACAATGGCACTGAATATGAGTCAAATGAGTTCAAAGACTTTTGCAGAGAAGCTGGCATTAAGAGGGAGACTACCACTGCATATACCCCTGAGCAGAATGGTGTTGCTGAACGCAAGAATAGGACTATTGTGGAAGCTGCCCGTGCCATGCTATGTGACCAGGGTCTACCAAAGTTTCTGTGGGGAGAAGCTACAATACTGCTGTGTACATTCAAAACCGATGCCCTCATTCCGCTTTGGACTCCAAAACTCCCGAAGAGGTTTTCTCTGGTAAGAAACCTGATGTCTCACATTTTAGAATTTTTGGATGTCCTGTCTATTTTCATGTGCCGAAAGAAAAGAGAAGTAAGCTGGATGCTACTGGGAAGAAAGGAATGTTTGTGGGTTACAGTGAGACTTCTAAGGCATATAGAGTCTATGTACCTGGTCAAAGGGAAGTAGAGATAAGCCATGATGTCTGGGATGTGGTCCCGAGACCGAAGGACAAATCTGTTGTCACCGCTAAATGGCTCTACAAGATTAAACATGGATCTGATGGGAGTGCTGAAAAGTTTAAGGCTAGATTTGTTGCCCGTGGCTTCTCTCAAAAGGAAGGATTGACTATGACGATATATTTGCACCTGTGGCTCGATATACCACCATCCGATCCATCATAGCCCTTGCTGCTACGCAAGGATGGAGTCTTCATCAGATGGATGTCAAGACTGCTTTTCTGCATGGTGCAATAAAGGAAGAGGTGTATGTAGAACAACCTCTGGGATTTGAAGTTCAAGATCGAGACACTTATGTCTGCAGGTTGAAGAAAGCCCTCTATGGGTTAAAGCAAGCACCCAGAGCTTGGTATGAGAGGATGGATAGTTACTTGATGAAGCTGGGCTTCAATCAAAGCAATGCTGATCCAAACCTTTACTTCAAGGTTGTGGAAGGAAAGCCTCTCATTCTAGTACTGTATGTGGACGACCTCTTCTTGACAGGTGATGACCCTCTCATTCATCAATGTAAGAGGGAGCTTGCTGCTGAGTTTGAGATGAAAGACCTAGGACTGATGCACTATTTCCTAGGCCTGGAGGTCTGGCAGAGACCTGGAGAGATTTTCCTTTCTCAAGGAAAATATATTCTGAAGCTTCCGGAAAGATTTGGGATGGTGGACTGTAAGTCTGTGTCGACACCAATGGAACTCAACTTTAAGAAGTTGAGTGGCAGCGCTGCAGGGCCTATCTTGGCCAATCCTACTGAGTATCGTCAACTCGTAGGAGCTTTGATGTTCTTAGTGAACACCCGTCCGGACACATGTTTTGCAGTGAATACTTTGAGTCAACAGATGGTTGAGCCTCATCATTTTCACTGGGTTGGTGCCAAGAACCTTTTGAGATATCTTCGGGGCACGATAAATCATGGGCTGAGATACACTACCAGGAGTGTGATACTCCGTGGATATACTGATGCCGATTGGGCTGGCAGTGTGGTGGATCATAAGAACACATCTGAGGAAGCTCTTTAGTGAGCTATTTGGACATGTGCTAGATACCACTGTGATACTCTGTGATAATCAAAGTGGGATTCATATGACTGAGAATCCTATGTTCCACGACCGATCCAAGCATATTGATATCAGGTACCACTTTATCCGGGATATGGTACACCAAGGTGCCGTAAGGCTCGATCATATAGGAACTGATGAGCAGGTCGCGGATATTCTCACTAAGCCCCTGGGGAAGGTCAAGTTCCTAACCTTCCATGAGAGTCTTGGTGTCATGGAAAGACCCTATCATGTGGGTCCTGTTGGACGATGAGCTCTGGGAGCTCTGGGGGGCTTTGGGGATAGCTTCTCGGAGCTATAAGCACTCATAATGCTTCTGCCCCACCCTTATGATTATTGAGCTGGTTCGCCACTCATTTATCTGTGCCCCGTATGCATCCTACCCATTGAGTTCAGGGCTCATGGGAAGTACCTCTCATTTGGCCAATGAGGTGTGGAAAAGCTAGAGACTATTAGCAAAGACTGATGGACGCATCAGAGATTGCCGTACTCTCTATCTAGGATGGCATGGTCCAACCACTTGATCTGGGATCAAGATTTGTGAGGTCTGGGACCTCTGGACTGATTATGTCAGTCGGGGGATGATGTCTTTGTGACTGACCCACTTCTGTTCTGAAATAAAGAAGCCAGCAAAGCAAGTTTCGGCGGGATGACGCTCGATGTTGATTGCACTAATAGATGGAGTTCTCCCTAGTTGAGAGGAAGTGTTAAATTTGGACAACTAGGTCCAAACTCCATGTTCTGATGCTCAGATTAAGAGGCTAATATTTTTGTTGGATTCCTCTTTCTGAGAGGTGTAAAATCCATATAAAAATAGTCTTAATCCGATGAGCAGAACTTATATTTTGAATTTATTATTCTAAATAAATTATATGTGCAAGGTCAGCCAGTTTTGTAATGTAGGCTCACATGCCCAACAGATGTGGCACACACCCTCATTGATGTATATAAATACAGGGAAAGTTGGAGAGAATTTCATCACAAATCAACTCACATCTTCCTCTCTCATCCTAAAGAGTACGAGCTACCTGGAGGACGAATTTCAGCCACACGTGGGAAGGACGAAGAGGACAGACCGTACGACTGGGCTGTAGTACGATTTTCTGCTGCTAGGGTTTCGCAGAAGTTTGACCAGCGTTGACTTTGGTCAATGCTTGGTCCAATCAAGCTGAAAACTTGTGGAAGGTTCGATTTTTGAAGGCCGTACTACCTGACACAAAAATCGAGGTCAAAGGTTGACCGTTTTGCTGTTGCGTTGACTTTTAGCTTGCTGCCCCTGCGTTGACTTTTCAGGACAGCGTTGACTTTTGTAGAATTGACTTGGGTTGACTCATCTACTGGTTGGAGGCTTGTTGTGACACATCTGGGCTGGCTGACCAAAGGAGACTTTGCTGGTTGAAGCATCCTGTTGACCGCCGAAACGAACACACACATTTTTCCTGTTTCTGATTTGTCTTCTGTAAGATCTGCTTATATGTTCTATCTGCATTTTGCTTAACTACTTGTATGATCGCTGTGTGAAAAGTGAAATTGCTCTTAGCATAGAACATCTACAAAACTTTACATCCTACCTTAACCCCCTTATTTAAATACATTATTAATATAGGCGGCCAATTAAATAGTTAGTAATAGTGTTAAAATTGGCAACTAGGGCCAAACTCCATGTGGGTCATCTTATTTATGGCAGCTGATATTTTTCTTGGATTCCTCTCTTCGAGAGGTGTAGGATTGATCTAAATATCGTTTGATTTCGACATGTATTTATTGAGATATGAATTTATGTATATTATTTGACAATTTGTTAAGGTCGGCCAACAAGCAAATTACCCCCAGATCAACCTTAACGTTGCATTTAAATAGAGGAGACCTCAAGTCATTTGTCACACACATTATCTCATGATCTCTCTCTCCACATGTTTTGGGTTTGTCTTCTCTCAAGGAAGACGTTGTGGAAAGTCATCAAAGAGAGTCCTAGTCGCAAATTAGATGTGCCCTAGCCGCAGTCAAGAGAGGCTCCTAATCCGCAACAAAATCAAGATATAGTCGTAGTCATCTAAGGTCATCTAGCTGCAGTCAAGAGAGATTCTGTCAAGAAGCCTATCCATAGCAAAGGAGGCCCTAATCTGTAGCTAGAGGGAGGCCCTAATCCACAGTTCAAGAAGAGGCCTAATACGCAGCTAAGGAGAGACCCTAAGCCGCAACAGAAGAAGGCTCTTATACACAACTAGAAGGAGCCCTAATCCATAGCTAATAGAAGTCATAAGACACAGCAAAAGGAGCCCTAACACAACAAGAATAAACCTAATTGACAGTGTGGAAGAAGCATGAGTTGCTGTAGGTGACAACGTAGTAATAGAGGTTATTTCTAGGCATGGGTTAATGATTGTTTGGGCCTGTTGAAGAAGACCACAGTTTCAGCTAGCTGCTTTGCTAGGCTACAAGCCATAACAAGCAACTAATGTTGTTCCAAGGCAGCATTGAAGTGAACAATGCTTGCAGGAGGCAGCGTGGCATAAGTGGAGACTCTCCTAGGTGGACCGCAGCCCTGGAAGGGCTTAGTTTTCTGATAGCGTGGAGGGTTAAGGGCTGCATATTGTGCCCTAACCAGAATTACAGTAACAACAAGCAATAATGGAGGACAACAACATCTTGTGGAGGAATGTTGGGTCAAAGTGTTGAAATTTCTAAGTCTAACATGTTAGAAATTTCCCTGCATTATCTGGTTTATTTCACCTACTTGTTTTGTTCTTTAACAAGTCATTTAACCATATAAATACTGAAAATAAACATAAATGCAATCTCAACCATCTACAAATCATCAACTGAAAGAAATAGACAAACACACAAGGGACACCATTATTTTGGACAATTGTCGCCGAAAAAACCCAACTTGGGAAAACTGGTGCAACAGTTCTGAGGGTGCCAAACTGGCTCACCCGATAGAGAAATCAACCTGGCAGTAATACCTCTCTTCGGAAGTAGATATTCGGCAAGTCTGCTCCATGAAAATCTCTCCAATGCCTCTTCGAGGCTCTGCATCAGCCCTCCTGGCATCTGCGTCAGCTTGGAACCCTCTGCGTCAGTCTTCTGATGCTTTGCGTTGACTCTTTGGCCCTCTGCATCACTCACGCAGGCCCTGGTAGCCTCTGCGCAATCCCTCTAAACCTATGTGTGGCTCTTGTTGGCTTTGCATAGCCTTCTCTGCCTTGGCGCCGATTCTTCGACACTAGCTCTGCCTCTTTGCTATGCGCTCACTGCCCCTCGTTGCAACTCTGATCATTGGTTCGATTTCTCTCAACAAACCCCACTCCAGAAAATCGAACTGATTGATATCTCCAACTGACACTCAAGCCTCCTCTTATACTTTTTCTGTTGAGTCTTCAACGACCGAGATTAAATCTCTAATCAATGGCTAAGATTAGATTTGGCGTGATCCATGTCATTTAAAACCTTCTCACCCAGTTTAATATTAAAATTTAATACCCATTAATATTTTTATTTCCTAAGTTTAGACTTAGGAACCCGTTAATAATATTAATTATTTTAATATCTCTCTAACCAGGTGGAATTTCCCCAAAGCATTTTTGGGTCTTGGAGATCTCATGTGCTTTAGCCTCCACCGATTTTCATGGCTAGAGCACATCCGATGCTACCCCAAATCAACACAAAGTGTTGACCGGATTGGATCGTGATTGCAGTAGCCTGTTGTTGCAATGTGGAGGATATTCCTAGGAGCTGAACCAGCTGTGTAGGTGCATTGAGCTTACTGTTGAAGATTGATGTTCGCTGGGTTTGACCAAGCCACTTACAGGAAGAATTCTATCCAGTTTGACCAGCATTGGCTTCTCTAGTCAAGGCTTTCCTACTGCTATCATAAAATAGTATATTTGTACTATCTCTCTCTTTGTTGAACTATTGAAGAATATAAGAGAATTGATCAAGGGTTTCCCCACATTGGGGTTTGTCCCTAGCTGGTGCCACATTTTGTGTCCTCTTGTCTTGGCTTGTCTTCTACTGTTTATGTTTATGTTCTATCTACATTTTACTATTATGCTGATGTGATTGCTAAATTGGTCATTGATATTAAGCTATAACAAGAAAATTGAAGTAAATTGCTCTTAAGCATAGAACATACCAAAAATTAACAAATAGTCACTCATTGTAAAAAGGGACTTCTTTGTTAATACACCCAAATTAGTTAGTAGGTTCTCATTATAAGTGGACCCATAGGTAGTTAATATTCTCTATGGATAGATATAAATGAGTGGAAGGTTATGTAATGTTATGTCAAGAATTGTGACTGTATTATCAAAGAGAACTTTCTTGGGCGTATCCCTCTTTTTTCTTATGTTCATTGGTTATGCACTATATTTCATGTGAATTGCACTACAAGTGATATCAAAGCTCTTTCTTTGGCACAATGTGGGAGACTTTTTGGGCACAAAGTGGGAGATTTTTTTCTTTCCTTTTTGTTGATTTTAGATGGGAAAAAGAGGATAATAGAATTTATGTTGCTTTATGAAACTTTTTGTTTATATTTTGAAAAATCCAATCCAATGATTGAATACCCAATTTGAAAAAAAAGACATCCAAAACATAATCCAGGAAGTAAAGTCATCAACAATTGAAAATCAACAATTTTTTAGGGTTTTTTTCAGGGGCAAATTTTGCTGGTAGAATTTAGGTCAATTTTTGAAACTTTTTGTGCAAAATTTGAAGAATCTAATCCATGGACTGAATTCCTCTAAAAAATAGCCAATTTCAGAGAAAATCATCCAAAACAGAGTCCAGGAAGTAAAGTTATCAATAATTTAAAGTCAACATTTATTTAGGGTTTTCTTTTGGTGATGGCTGCAAATTTTGCAGATTGGATGCAAAATTTGAAGAATCTAATCCATGGACTGAATTCCTCTGAAAGGTAGCCAATTTTAGGGAAAATCATCCAAAACAGAGTCCAGGAAGTAAAGTTATCGATAATTTAAAGTCAAGATTTTTTTGAAGGTTTTCTTTTAGTGATGGCTGGAAACTTTGCAGGTTGGATTTTTTTGATAGAGAGCACAGATTTCAGTTGAACCAACTCTAGAAGATCCAGAGAAGTGGTGGCATTTCATAAATGGAGTCATAATAACCAATCTTAGATGTATGTCATAAGTTGTGATTATTTTACATTTTTGGCCTCAAACCTCCTTGCATAATTATTTTTTGATAATTCTAAGAGTTTTTTCTTGTTCTGCTACAAATAAGTTGGAATTGGAAGGTTAAATTAAGTAATGTCAGGACAACATAAATGTGTTGGAACTTGGAAGGGAAGTTAAATAAGAAACTAGATGAGAGGTTTGACAACTTTGAAGAAAATTTGACAAAACAGTTTTCAAATATGTTAGCTTGAATCATACTAGGAGAAAACTGCATGACTACACAACAAATTGAGCCACACCAAGAAGAAACTTCTAACTGGGATCTATTTAGCCACCCATAATACTTGTTAAGTCTACACAACAATCTATCAATGGATGACAACATGTAGCATTGTCTCAATCATTGACTTTTTGAGCAATTAGCCATCCGTATAAAGAACATAATATACTCTTTAAATAAAGAATGTTTCATTAGTGGTCTTAAGGAGGAGATTCGAGCACAAGTCAGACTGCAACATCCTACTACATGGTTAGAAGCAACTGAGAGAGCTCTAGAAGCCAAAATGGTGATTAATGCATAAATAAGAAAGATCAACATTCATTTCTTGCACTCATCTTCCCCAAGGTAATTCACCAAGCATAACTCCTACTCCTCCCTTAAAGGTACGAAGGTTGTTTCCACTAGAAATGGTAGCCCACCAAAGATGCGCACTCAACTACAATTATGATGAAAAATATGCTTTAGGTCATAGGTGTAAAGAACATAAATTTTTCCAAATTGATATGAATACTCAGGCCCTGATGGAATGTGTGACCACTAAAGAGATACTAGCATTACAAGTTGAAGACACCAACACTAAAAATCAAGTAGATTTTTAACCACCATTTCCTTTTGAAGAACCCTTAATCTCCCTACATGCATTATTAGGCATTTCAATTGCACAAACATTGAAACTCATGGGCTATATCAAGCACTAGAAAGTTATAGTCCTAGTTGACAATGGCGATACTCACGATTTCTTTCACAAGAGGGTTGTAGAAGAAACGCATTGTTTTGTACGCTTAGTGCACAACTTTCAAATCATGATTTTCAATGAAGGTATGATGAAATGTGGGGGGTAAATGTGAAAATGTTAAACACCAAATGGGGGACTATCGACTAAAAGCCCATCTATTTGCCATTGACATGGGTGATTGTGATATAATATTGGGGACATAATGGCTATGCACGTTGGGACCAATCACAATGGATTTCAAAGAACTATATTTGAGAAGGACATGTGTTGAAATTTGATGACCAAAAAAGAAGTTTCTTGCAATCCCAACCCGGTTTTAATTTCACCTTATCATTTCCATTCAGTTAAATGTCCTTTCCCATAAACATACATTCAACATATAGAATTCTGGAAATCAAAATTTCAAATTAAAACACGTGGGACTGTCAACACGCTGAAAATAAATATGGACATAACCAGACCAACAACACACATAAAAATACACACAGATTTTTGGTCAAGTTAGACTCTGGCAAAACCCCTTCAATCTTCTTCGGGGAAAACCTATTAGAGAGATCTTCAAATTTATTTATCTTTCAAGTTCAGGAAAAATACATTTGCAGACAAAACAAAACAGCAAAATACAACTTATCTCTTCAGCACAAAACTCCTTGAAAACTGTGCCCACTTTGCCTCGATTTCCGTGCCCACTTGAAGCTGAAAATATGTATTGTACAAATACGACTATATTGTACAGATTTCTGTACCGCTGTACGGACTGTACCATTTTTTATAATTTTTTCAAAAACATCTCTCGAACTGTGTGCAACTCACAACATTCAATGCTATTCGTGCTATACCTTCTGTTGTCTTCTATGCCTTGATTTCCATGCTCAGTTTTGCCTAGAAATCACTCCTTCAACTCGCTGCAACAAATTTCTCCTTCAAAACTTTTCTTCAGTTCTCAGCATCCTTTCTCCACTCTGCTCATGAAGAATGAATAAGTAGTCTCTCTTTTCTTTTCCCCCTTTTGCTTCCCAACTTTCTCTAAATGACTTTTGGGCAACCCTAAGATCTAATGGCAGATTCATTTAGATCAAGGGATGAGAATAAATGTTCATTTAATTCTCACTTTCTATTTTTTAACTCACCCATTAAATAAAGTACCCACATTGTCAAACCAGTCAAAGGAGAGAGAAATCCTTGCTGTAAATTCTGCAGTCAAAGTAGAAGTCAATGCTGAAGTCAACTCGGTCAACCTATTCCAAACTCGAAATCTATGCCAATAAATGTGGTCTTAAAAAATCGGAATTCTACCCACAAGAACGAAGTCAATGCTAGTCAAAGGCACCCAAGTCAACGCTGTTCTATTTTCCTGAAATTTGGCTAGCAAACAAGCCCAAAAATTCATCCTCCTTTCACACTTGCGAAGTAGAGAATGCTGCCTCCAAGCTGTACAAACCAATCAAGAGAGGAGAGAGAGATGTGTGATGAGATGAGTGATGTCCAAATGAGAGAGAGTTCACTCCTATTTATACACTTCGTTGAGGGTGAGGAGACACATCTATTGGGCTTCATGAGCCTACATTTCATTGAGGCCGACCTTGACAATTTGTGCATGAGAGAACAAATTTAAAATTCCATTTCTGCTTGTCAGAATGAGATGATATTTATATCAAAATTGGACCTTTTGAAAAGAGGAATCCAATGCAATAATCATCTCCATCATATGAGCTGTCCTAAGGTGGAATTTGGCCCTAGTTGCCAGTTTTAACACTCCCTCTCAACAAGGGAGAATTCCACCTGCCAATCCATTTGTCATCATCATGCCAGCCTGTCATCCTGACTCATCCTTGTCATCACTGTCCTGCTCTGCTCTACTGAACCATGAAGTAATAATGAAGAAGAAGTGATTGAGAGTGAGTCATAAGATCATACCACTCTCCATTGACAAAAGTCAGTCCTTGATCCCAGATCAAGTTGTTAAACACCATGCATCGTAGTCATAGGGAGTATGATAGTACACGATGCATCCATCGGTAGTGCTATGGTCCCTAACCATCTTTTCCCAACTCATTGGCTAGATGAAAGGTACTTCCCATGAGTCCCAGACTCTATGGGTAGGATGTGTGCTGGGGCATTGGCATGCATGTGTCCGGGTAGGGGAAGGTGAACCACTCACCCTACATGCATGTATCCGAGTAGGGGAAGGTGAACCACTCACACTACACACATGTCAACCATAATGGGGTATCACAAGGGAAGGTGAATCGCTCACCCTGTATCTAGCGCACCACTAGGGGAAGGTGAACCACTCATAGCTCTAAGAAGTACAAGCCCCCAGGAGCTCCCAGAGTTCAGTGTCCAATTCATATGGGACTCTCATAGGAGGGTCGTTCCACGACTCCAAGTCTCTCTTGGAAGGTTAAGAATTTGACCTTCCCCAAAGGCTTTGTGAGAATGTCCGCGACCTGCTCATCTCTCGTGATATGTTGGAGCCTTGTTGCTCCACGTTGTACCATATCCCGGGTAAATTGTTACCTAATATTAATGTGGTTGGAGCGGTCGCGGAACACAGGATTCTCTGATAGGCGAATCCTGCTCTGGTTGTCGCAGAAGATCACGGTGGTATCTAGCACGTGCTTAAATAGCTCACTGAAGAGCTTTATCAACCAAATTGCTTCACAATAGGCCATACTCGCAGCAACGTATTCGGCTTCAGTGATGCTTAAAGCAATCGATTTTTGCTTCCTGCTCATCCAAAATATTGGAGCAGACCCTAAAGAGAAGCAACACCCAGACATGCTCTTACGATCCACCAGATTGCCAACCCAGTCAGCTTTTGAATATCCATGCAGCCTCGAGCTCCCGACATTGTATCTCAGTCCATAGTGGATTGTGCCCTGGAGATATGTCAAAAGGTTCTTCGCAGCAATCCAATGAATGTCATGAGGCTCAACCATAAATTCACTCAACGTGTTCACAACAAAGCATATTTCAGGACGGGAGTTGACCAAAAACATTAGGCCCCCCACAAGTTGACGGTACTTGGAAGGGTTCGCTAATCTGGGCCCAACAACACTTCCACATAGCTTCTTAAAGTTGAGTTCCATCAGAGTAGTCACCGACTTGCAGTCCACCATCCCACATCTCTCAAGTATCTTCACAATGTATTTTCCTCGAGAAAAGAAAATCTCACCTGGCTTTTGCCAAACCTCCAATCCTAGGAAGTAGTGCATCAGCCCTAAGTTCTTCATCTCGAACTCGGAAGCCAACTCCCTCTTGCATTGATGAATGAGATGGTCATCACCTGTTAGAAAGAGATCATCCACATAAAGGACTAGAATTGGAGGTCTGTCCTTTTCAACCTTGAAGTATAAGTTCGGGTCAACATCGCTCCTTGTAAATCCCAGCTTCATAAGATAGCTATCGATCCTCTCATGCCAAGCCCTAGGGGCTTGCTTCAACCCATAGAGGGCTCTCTTCAACTTGCATACATGTGTCTCACGATCTTGAATCTCGAACCCCTTGGGTTGTTCCACATAGACTTCCTCCTTAAGCGAGCCATGCAAGAAGGCAATTTTAACATCCATTTGGTGTAGGCTCCATTCTTGCGATGCAGCAAGAGCTATGATCGAACGGATGGTGGTATGTCAGGCAACTCGTGCAAATATCTCATCCTACTCCTTCCTTTTGAGAGAAGCCTCGAGCTACAAATCTGGCCTTGAACTTTTCAGCAGTCCCATCAGCTCCATGTTTGATGTTGTAGAGCCATTTTGAAGTGACCATAAACTTGTCCTTGGGTCTAGGAACCACATCCCAGACATCATTCTTCATGATTGACTCATATTCC
Organism: Pinus taeda; assembly: GCA_000404065.3. NCBI lineage: Eukaryota > Viridiplantae > Streptophyta > Pinopsida > Pinales > Pinaceae > Pinus > Pinus taeda. The sequence goes on along the minus strand of APFE030817067.1, from coordinate 52,664 downwards.
TCATTCATCACATCCTTCCAACCTTGCTGTTTCACAGCTTCTTCGAATGTGCAAGGCTCAGATTGTACAATGGTAGCTAAGTACCCTTGATACCTGTTCGGCTTCTCGCTTTCACGAAATGCCCCCCTCGGCGCAATATGTTTCTCAGCATCTTCAAGAGTATCTTTGAGCCACAAAGGCTTTTTTCTTGAAGTAAAGGGCTCATTAGGAGGTGGATCAATGGGATCCATCGGACCTTCCACATGGGCATCGGTTCATCAGACGAAGGTTCATCCTGCTTTTCTGCATTAGCATCATCATTGTCCTTCCTAGGGACAGGAAGATCTTGGATCTTTCTAAGAGCAGAATCTTCATCTAAAGTGACATCATGACTTAATTCCACTTCCCTTTGACCAGGCACATAGATTCTATATGCCTTAGAAGTTTCACTGTAGCCCACAAATGTTCCTTTCTTCCTAGATGCATCTAGTTTGTTTCTTTTCTCTTTCGGTACATGAAAATATACAGGACAACCAAAAATTCTAAAATGAGAAACATCAAGTTTCTTACTGGTGAAAACTTCTTCGGGTGTCTTGAAGTCCAATGCTTGATGTGGGCATTTGTTTTGAACATACACAACGGTGTTGGCAACTTCTCCCCATAAGAACTTTAGAAGACCTTGGTCATGAAGCATGGCATGGGTGGCTTCTATGATAGTATGATTCTTCCTTTCGACAACACCATTTTGTTCAGGAGTATATGCAGTGGTGGTCTCCCTCTTAATGCCAGCTTCTCTACAATAGTCTTTTAATTCATTTGACTCGTATTCAGTCCCATTATCGGTTCTCAAGATTTTGATCTTCTTCCCTCTTTGATTCTCGACTAAGGCTTTGAAAGAGCCGAACCATTTGAACACTTCATCCTTCTTCTTTAAGAAATAGATCCATGTTTTGCGAGAGAAGTCATCCACAAAAATAACATAGTATAAATATCCACTCAAAGATGTCACAGGCAACATACCTGATAGATCAGAATGGACCAATTGAAGAATATCGGTGGTTTGAGTTTCACTTGAGGGGAATGGTCCTTTTGTATGTTATCCAGCTTCACATCCTTGACAAACACCTTCATGATCTAAGTTGAATTCAGGCATACCTGTGACCATCTTCTTTACATCAAGGCTTTGAAATGAAGGTGAGCAAATCTCCAGTGCCATAATCCAGATTGAAGAGAAGTATCACACGTCATTGCTCCCAACGAACTTCCTCTAACCTGATAGAGACCTTCAACCCGGAATCCAAGAGTGAATGCATCTCTTGGGTTCTTTTGCCAAACACGAACTTTGCAATGAATGTCACCTTGAAACCTTTGTCTTCCATTGCAGAAAAAGAGACCAAGTTCTTTTTCAGATCAGGTACATATAGTACTTCTTGTAAGTGGAGGGTTTGACCTTGATTTAAGTGAAGAGTAACAATCCCAATTCCTTTCAAGGGATAAGTGGCATTATCCCCAAGTATAATCTCCATATTCGTCTTCTTTTCAACCAAGTTTGAGAGAGCTTCTTTGTACTCGGTGAAGTCCCTTGAGGCACCACTATCAATCAACCAATGATCAAATGTATCCAGAGGAGAGGCAGTGGTGAGGGCAGAAATAAGATAGAATTCTTTTTGCTTTACAACATTAACTTCTTCATGCTTGGAGTTTCTCGACTTCTTGGGAGGACGACCATTTCCATTTCGAGCAGTGGGAGCATTCCTCATTCCTTTGTTGTTGAACTTGTTGTTCCTTTGATTGCCATTGCCTTTGTAGTTGTTGTTATTGTTGTCATCATCTCTTGGAGTATCCTTCTTGTGAAGACACTCTCTAGCGAAGTGGCCTAACTTGTTACAATTGAAGCATCTTCCTTTTCTTCCTTCTTTGAATCTTGACTTGAACCCTTGACCTTGATTTCTTGGACCAACATTGTTCTTCCTCTTAGAATGATCGGAGAAGGCGGTAGGATTGTTTTCATTTGAGGGCTTGTCTCTTTCCATCATCCTTATTTCTTCTTGAGTGCATCTAGCCAACAATTCATCAAATTTTGTAATCCTATCATTGTTGAGGATGGTAGTGTTGAACACATCCCATTCTCTTGTAAGGCCTCCAAGTGCAATAAGAGTAAGCTCCTTGTCACCAATGACTTCTCCAATAGATAGGAGATCATTCTTGATTTCGGTAATCCTCATGAAGTAGGATTGGATGGATTCCCCTCTATCCATCTTGATGTCTTCACCTGAGCTCTGATACCATGTTAATTTTAGATAAAAATGGTATGTTCTATGCTTTAGCGCAATTTGCTTCAATGTTCCTTGTCATCCCAATGACAATGTCCAATTATATCCAGTAGCAATCACATTAAATTAAACACATTAATAGTAAATGCAGATAGAACATAAAAACATGTGCAGAAGACAAGCCAAGACAAGAGGACACAAGATATGGCGGATGCCAGGGACAAACCCCAATGTGGGGAAACACTTTGATCAAATCTTCTTATTATCCTTCAATAGTTTAGCAGAGAGAGAGTACAAATGTCAAATTAACATGCCCAAAACATTGTCGTCAAATCAACAATCAATTGCAACCCTAACCAGAAAGTCAACGGTGGTCAAAGCAACTTCAAAATGTCCTCCAAGCAGCTTGATTAAGAGAAGATAAATTTGACCTTCCAAGAGGGTCAAATTCAACCCAGAACAACTCGGTCAAACCAGTCAAAGGAGAGAAAACACTGCTGTAAATTCTGCAGTCAAATCAGAAGTCAACGCTGAAATCAACTCATTCAACTGGTCCAAAACTCCTTGAAAACTGTGCCAATAAATGTGGCCTTCAAAAATTGGAATTATGCCCACAAGAATGAAGTCAATGTTGGTCAAAGGCACCCAAGTCGACGTTGTTCTGTTGTCCTGAAATTTGGCCAGCAAACAAACCTAGAAATTTGTCCTAATTTCAAACGTGCGAAGTAGAGAAGGCTGCCTCCAAGCTGTACGAACAAATCAAGAGAGGAGAGAGAGAGACATGTGATGAGATGAGTGATGTCCAAATGAGAGAGAGGTCACTCCTATTTATACACTTCGTTGAGGGTGAGGAGATACATCTATTGGGCTTCATGAGCTTACATTTGACTGAGGCTGACCTTGAAAATTGTGCATGAGAGAGAACAAATTCAAAATTCCATTTTTGCTTGTCAGAATGAGATGATCTTTATATCAAAATTGGATCTCTCGAAAAGAGGAATCCAATGCAATAATCATCCATCATATGAGCTGTCCTAAGGTGGAATTTGGTCTTAGTTACCAATTTTAACAACAGTTTTCTTACATTTCTATTTCTTAGAGTTATTAGGCTTTGAATTACACTTGTACTAGCAAAATTGAGAAATAGAGGAGACCAAGAGGGGGCAAATTGCAAAAGAGCTGCTGTCAGCCATGTTGTCTAGTCATTTGAAGCTCTCATTAGTTTCTCAGCTTTAGAAAGTATCCTCAAAGCCCTTTTGAATTTCTCTATGTCATCTTCTGTCAAAGCATGTCTGTGGAAGAATGTTCCCTTGTGTTTGTTATCTCTTGCTTTACAACTGCCAGCTAGAATATCCATAATTAGAGTTGCCAATTGTGACATCAAGGCCATGGGTTCAATGCCAACATCTATCAACTCTCAGATTCTTCTTACAGTATTGGTAGCATTAGTTGACAAGGCCGAACCCAATAGATCAAGCAACCTTTCATCTGATACAACTCCAATAAGATCATGCACCAGGTATAGAGTGATCCTTTGCTCCAGCAAGTTCAGCTGATCAAGCATCATCTTTGCATATACCATGTTCAACAACAATACTGCAATCAAGCGTGATAGAAATTCCCTCAATATCTTTGGAGGTGGTATTGTAACCAATGGACTACCATCTGCCGTCACCATTGCTCCTATGCCAGGTTCATATAATTCAATACAATTCCACAGACCTAATGTCCAATAATCAAAGCTTTTACTTTGAGCTAAATCATCCAAGCTTCCCGTCTCTAGAGGTAAACTCATGCATGCTTTATCAGGATGATCTAGACCAAGGCATCACTCTGTTAATTTTTGTAGCATTAGATGTGTTCTAGCCATGAAATTTGGTGGAGAGGCTAGAATACATGTATTCTCCAATACCCAGAAATCGTTTCTAGAAATTCCACCTAGAGACAACTTAATTAGATTTATTAGTCAGTTTTTTAATATTTCCTAAGTCTAAGCTTAGTAAATATGATTAATTAATTAGAATTAATTAAGTCATGGAGAGAATGTTCTAGAAAAGTACATGGATTGATTTCTTGTTAATCCTAGCCATTGATTAAGATTTAATTGTGGTAATTGAAGTCTCAATGGAGGATTATAAGAAGTTGTCGGTGGGGCTTGGAGAAAATACACCAAATCAGTTGAGCATTCGATTTTGCTGGGAAATCAATCTCCGGAGTAGCAACATTCAGTTATCGAGGTGATTCAGTGAGAATCGAAGCAATAAGAGGGGTAGAGATAGTGAGGCCAGAGGAAGCTTTTGCAGTTCCGGCGAGTACATTGTAGAGAGGTAGTGAATGCCACAGAGAGGCATGCAGAGCCCACTTGGGGAGATTTCTGTTTTGCTGGGGAGAAGGAGAAATTTTGAGCCAGAAGTTGGGTAGAGGGTCCGGAGGCAAAAAGTATCAGTTTCCCAGACAACAGTTGACAAGATAGTGAGAGGAGACGCAGTTCCGAGCTTGTAGGACACAATAATTGCGTAGGCTGACGCAGTGACTGCGCAGAAGGAGCAAGGAGTAGCTCAATTCGAGCTGAGGTCAATGTTGGATCACCTGTGGAGTGAGAAATTTTTCTCACTAGTTATTATTGCCAGTTATTTCTCTGCTTGGATTGCTAGTTTAAGCATCCATAGTTTGTACTGAGATTTTCACTAATGCATAATATCAAAACCCTCAGCGACTGCACCGGTTTTCCCGAGTTGGGTTTTTTCGGGGACTTAGTTCAAAAATAACGGTGTATTTTGTGTGTGCACATCTATTACTTCCAACGTTTTTATTTCTTCCGTAGTATTTTATTTGTGAAGGTTGCAGTGTATTTAATTCGATATTTGTCGTAGCACACACCAAGTAAATTGTTTAATTGAATTAACAATTAGAAGAATTAACATTAGTTGCTATAGTAGGATTCAGGGTTAGCCGAATTTTCACACTGAATTATGACAAGCTTTTTGTGTTGCTGCATTATCGCTCCTATGATACCTCCAGTTTGATATAAAACCATTACAAGATATCAACCACAATTTGCCACCTTGCGATGCATAGGACCAAAAACCTGTTGGAGAATTGCAATTGCTTCAAGAGATATCTCATATGCCTTGTCCTGACCTAACAAACCTTCCTAGACTGATTCTGAACCATGCCTATGATCATTTGATGCATTTTGATTATCAAGAGGCCATTCAATTCCATTTTGAGTCACATCAAAAAGTGTTTGCGAGCCAACAATATTGTCATTAGGAAGATTGCCTAAATTTACATGTTTCCATTTCAGCACATAAAAGGGTTGGAAGTAATGGACTTTAACATGCTCAATGGAATGTGAAGTCTATTTTTTTCTTGCTTTAGAGAAGTCGCTGCACTGCCTCTCTCAGAATTTATGCTAACTTCCCATCCTCACAATCATTTCCTTCTACCAGTGTGTGTGCGCCTCCAGGTATATCTTCAAGGGAACTGATGCTTTCTATCTGTTGGGATATAGAATCAAATATCTCTTTTGTTTCTAGAAGATCAAGCTTATTTAAAACTACCATGTGGGGCCTTTCAAGGTAATTTGGGTTGTACATGCATAATTCTTCTCTAAGAGTTCTATAATCTTGCACAGGGTCATTTGCAAATGCATCAACTACATGAACCAAAATTCGAGTTATGCATAGGTGTCTTAAGAATGTTCTGCCAAGACCTTCCGCAAATGGTCCTTGTTACCGCTCAAACTAGCAGGGGACCTAAAGGGGATCCTTAAAGGGCAACTACTAGACCAAGGGCAACAAATGGAGACTTAGCCCACTGTCACCTCAGCTAAGGCTCCCTACTATTTACGGACTTTCATCGATGGGAGGAGACTCGGTATATTATGGAGTCACCAATGAAGGATAAATCAATGAGTGGATGTGGAGTGACCCAAATGATCCCTTTTCAGAAGAGTTTGAAGGATAGAGCTTGCTTGCTTTCTAAGCAAGGTACAATGTCTTCTAGGAGAGGAATGGAAGGATTTGAGGGTTAGGTTTAAGGGAAATGATTTGTGAAGGAGTTTTTGAATCCCTAAATCCTTATTGAAATTGGTATCTCGGGTGGTTCTTGAATAATTGTCTTTTCAAAGGAATGGGACCACACGAGACAAGGTGGGCCAAACCTAAGTTAGGAGGTAAGAGTTTAGCAATCGATGATGTTCTTAACCTAGACAAGGTTGGGGGAAAGGATCAAAGAAAGAATATTCACTCAAAGGTGTTGAATTGATCCTAAGTGGTAGTAGCCTTGGGGATACTAGGGCAAAATTTGATCTCAAAGTTAGGGTTTGGCTTTTCTCACAACTCCACCGTTGGAATGGCTTCAAAATTGGAGGAGGTCTTGAGGAGACACCAACGCAGGACGGGCTAGGAGATTGAACTTTTTGGAAGGCTATTTGTTTGGAAAATGATGCCCTAGGTGAACCAACTTGGCTAGACCTAGGAAAAGGTGAAAAAGAGTTGATTTTAGGTGACCACCTCTTGGTAGATCAGTGGCTTAGTCTTGGGAGAATGGAGTCTACGATAAATATGAGTGAGGACCTTTGGTTCTTAGTCAAGGAGGCCTCAAGACTACTTCGTTAGCCTTCTAGGTCAAAGAGAAGCAATCTTGCAGAATTCGTTGATAGCTTATCAAGATAAATTCATTGATAGAATTACCCCTAGGAGATTTCATTCAAATTACATGGCCCATACATTGAGAGATGCTATATAGAGACAAAATTCCACAATTTAAGCAGTGAATGCATGCAACAATTAGCCCTAAAAATAGCGAAAATCCTAGAACAATGTATATGCCTAAGTAAAACAAGAATAACATAAAAAGCATGTACTTACATGTAATAGAGTATATCCAACCATCCATTATTTGACAATAGAGAAGCTCCAAGATAAGATAAACCAAATCCACACTTCAAAATTCATCCATAAAGCTCCAATTCATCCTCTAAGAAAAAGTGCGAAATTCTCAAGAGAGAGGAGATCCAATCCAAAGTGATGATGAGCAAATGAACTCATCTCACTTGTATTTATACACTAATGAGGAGTTTGAATCAGTCTCCTTGGCCTATATAAGCCCTAAAAGTAAAATAATGTGCTAATAATCTAACTTTTGGTGACAAGCCCACCAAACTAGCTCACAAATGAAAGAATAAGCCTCTTAAGAGGTTAGATGATTAATAATACATGTTGTAGGGCCCTCCAAGAGGCCTAATGAGGTCTGTAAGTGCCATAATGAGAATAGGACCCTCAAGAGTGATGGACAAGGGGTTGCCCCCTTGTACTCTAAACAATAAACCTATGGTGCTCCCAGTGGGTGTGGGGGCACAATAATAACCTCATGGGTCTCCCAATGAGTCAAAGATGCATGTAGATCATCTGCAAGGGTTCTGGTGATGGTGTAGGTGATGCCACATCATCCTACAAGTCCTGGGTCAACTGCCAAGTGTATGGTACATCTGTGGGGCCAGCTGGAAAAATGTGAACCAGGTGCATCTTCCTCATCCAATAGGTGAATTTCGAGCAACTTTGAAAATCCTCGGGGATCCATGGAGTGTTGTCTACTGCTATGGAGGCCCATGGCTCTCAACACACACCCTATATATGCCATTGTAGCCCTCTGGAGGATTAGGACTCCGTATAGGGAGACCAAACCCAAGATGGAGACCATTTGCGATCCTGCATAAGATCTAATGTGTCCCATAGCCTTCCATCACAACAAGTCATAAGAGAAATTGAGTAAATGAGCTTGCAAACCATGGACCACAAGTGGGGACTTCATAATGGCCCGCCCTTTCACAATGGGCTTTGAGATGTGCCATTGTCTCCTAAACTCCAAATGGGGCCAATCAAGCAGCCTATTAGGTGGTTTCTACTTTTAAAGGGGATAATATGATCAAGGTACATCCTTTAAAGGTGGTGGTATGTGACAAATAGGTGGATGAAGTGGGGGATGAGAAGGGGCAGCCCTGGGCCACACGCTGAGGTGCAAGGGTAGCTAATAAAAGGGAAGCCTACACTTGGGTTTATAATGTATAGGAGGGAGCAATTGCGATACATGAAATGCCTTAGCCTTGATTTTTCCACCCTTATTTATATGTGTTTTGTCTTTTTATGATTTTTCTTTGCTTAACTGCTCGAGGCTTAAGGAGTAAGAGCATGATGTATGATATGTAGCAGTGGGTACCCCCTTTTAAGCTAGGGCGGTTCATTGCCCTCCAAGGGTTGGGACAATCATGGGTTCCTATTTGATGAAGGAGACTCATAGAACCTGTAGGAACTGTTGATTTGGGGTAGCATCGGATGTGCTCTAGGCCTCAAATTTTGCAGGGAGGCTTGGGCACATGTATTCCAAAGAACACATAAAGCTTTTTAGGAAATTCCACCAAGAAACCATTTTATTAAAAAATTAATATTTTTTTAATGGAACCCTAGGCCTAAACTTAGGAATTTAAAAAATATTAATGGGTATTAATCTAATTGTGGGTGTAACTTCTAGAAGAAGACGAGGATCAAGCTAAAATGATCTTAGCCATTGGTTAACATCTAATCTGGGATGTTGAATGTCAACGAGAAGATTATTTAAGGAGGCTTGAGGGTCATTTGGAAAACACACCAAGAGATCAAGAGATCGAATTTATGAAATGAGAAGTTCTCAAGAGGAAATTCTGATCGAGTAGATTTTTTGTAGTGAGGGGTAGTGAATATTTGGAAGAAGAAAGTTTTCTTGGGCCAGAGAGTATGAGGCAGAGGGAGGGCAGAACGACGTCCAGAGAGAGGCAATGTTGGCCCACGTAGATTCGACGCAGTGGTAGCGCATGCCTTAGAGGGAAATCGAATACCTGCTGAGGAAATTGAGTTTCAGTAGCCTGGAGCCGGGGTGTGAGATCGAGAGGCAGAGATTCGTATTTTCCAGCCAATAGAGGGTCCAAAGAAGGAGCAACGTGATACCCAACAAGGGTGACGCAGGAACTGCGTGGGACTGATGTAGTTCTGCGCAAAGGGTACGCAAAGGCTCCAGTTCAACGTGATCAGACTTAGATTCTCCCAGTGACATGGTGAGAGCACTTCACCATTCATTTTGTCCAGTGTCTCTCTATATCGGATTGCTAGTTGAGCATCCAATAATTGTACTCAGATTTACTACTGCACAATAATAAAACCCTCAGATCTGCTGCACTGGTTTTCCCGCATTGGGTTTTTTTGGGGACATTTGTCAAAAAATAACGGTGTCATTTGTGTTGTATTTTCTTTCTTGCTCAGTCTCTTGTTTCCGCATAATATTTAATAAAGTTAAGGCAACAATGTATATGTTTCGATATTTGCTGTAGGAAACTGCAAATAATTTGGTTGATTAATTTACAAATAGAAGAAACATTATCGGTTGCTGTAGTAGGGATTCCGGTTGAGGAATTTTCACAAGAACCAGGGTGATGGCCATGATGATGGGGTAGAGCTCATGTATTGGCTTTTGCCCACGTGCTAAATGTGTTTGTCTTGACCATCTTTTGCATTTTGTGGTACATTTTCTTGTTGAATGTGGCCAAATATGCTTGTCTTTCTTTTTAGTTGCATCAACCTTTGGGACATCATTCCAGATCTAACCCAAGATGTAGGCAAGGGGAAGTGATGACCTAACCCTATGTGGACCCAGTGGAGGAATGTGGACCTAGGTGGTAGAAATGATGAATGGGGTAATAATGAGTGGAAAGGGGGTAATATAAGTGGATAAGGGAGCGGGACCACGCAACCAAAATTAGGGTTTCCCATGAAATACCATCCCTAAAGCCAAATGGCTAGTAAAAGAGATCCCAGGAGACTAGAATCCAAGGTTAATATCCAAAAGGGGTCTAGGGGACAAGAGCACAAACCTAGCCCATTCTTTTCGCTGAATCCCCTAATTAATCCATACCCAGAAGTGTCCATGATAAGCAAACTACAATACCCAATTACCAAATGACAAGGCATACCTTTAGGTTTGGGAGGCCCACCTTCAAACATACGATCATGGCAGATGGGCGAGGCACCACATGGCTGGCTCAGGTGGTGGAGAAATGGCACAATGAGCTAGCTGGTGGTTGTCGGTTGAGGAACATCTTGGAATTTTTTTTTCTTCTAGGGATATCACCCAGAAAATTGTGGGTAACAATCCCCCCTTATCAGACCAAGTGAGTTTGCCAATGTTGTACGAGAACCAAAATTCCAAGATCAGGGTCCCCATTAAGGCATCCAAGTTTTGGCATCGATGTTGTGAAAGGATAATTTGCAATCTCTGGCTTTGCAAGTGTCACAGATGCCAAAAGTGAAGAGTTTCCTGCATTTGGAAGTCCCATAAGACCAACATCTACCATAATTTGCCATATTAGCTCCAACATTATTTCCTCCATGACATTGGAATTTACAGCTCTCAATTGACTTCTATTAATTTTGTGATGTTTCAGCAAGCTAATCCCTCCTCACCAACACTTTGCAACAAGTATCTGGTCGTGAGGATGAGCAAGGTCTGCAAGAAGTTTTCCCTCTCGCTTGCGCTTCACTACAGTACCTACAGAGACTAGAAGTCGCAATGTTGGTGGTATAAATCCATCACGCAGCATGGGACTCAAAACACCTATAGCATCAACATTCCCTCCACGCTTGGCATTATATCTTCTGATCTGGTGAAGCTTCAGTAAGGAATTTTTGCTTTCATCTGCATAAAGTACATCTCCTCCATGCCCACCCATGGGTACAATCAAACTTCAGTCAGAATCCCGTCTATATGAGCCTTTTCTTTTTTCTTTCTTTCTCTGCAGACTTTTGACTTGCATTGTAGGCCTAGCATGCTAAGAACAACACAATGCCCCCCATCTCCAAAGCGCATTGTAATGACAACATGATCAAAATATTTATGAGGTTCTCTTTCCAAGTTATGCAAAATCTGTGTAGATGAATCTTTAACCTTGGTCAATAAGCACTGTATCAAATGACCTTGAATATCTTTGCCTGCCTATGATTTCCAGTCTTCATCTTCCATTCCAAATGTATCTTTACCCTTGCCCCTATCAAAAACAGTAGTGGGCAAAAGCCTTTCACCATTCTTAAACAGCACCGGAGCCTCCTTTTCAGTATCTGTATCATCTCTAACCTGCCCTGTGGATCCTTCGTTATTATCTTGAGTCAGTCGGCAACAAAAATCTTCTTTGGTACCCATCTTTTCCTTTGTTCCTTTAGAAATAGGGCTAGAAACTCTCTCCTCATTGGCTGTCTCATTTAAATCTGGGTGTGCCTTCTCATAGTCCATTACATAGAACCCCAATTTTAATTGAGAAAACTGCCATCTTCAGCAAGGGTTGTCTCCCTTGCAGTGTCATTGTTGATATGGAATTATGTTCAATAGTTGTGCTGGTAAGGCTGATTTCTTGGTCTTCAATTGCTGCTTTATCATCTTTGGATCTGCAATCTTCTCTTCCCTCAATTGCTTCCTGGCCTTCATGATTTTTTGCACTATAATAATCCTTTTTGTTGGTATCAACTGGCATTTGTGACTCCGATTCTCTAACCTGATCTATCAATTTTGCCAGTTTTTTTAATAGTCTTTGAATGTTTGCCATAACTCTGCGTACACCTTTTCCCCTGAAATAATTAATCCCGTTGCAACTGATTTGGAAGCATTTTTCACTAGAAACCCCTCAGGCTACAAGAAAAACCAACTTTGATACCAATGTAACGTCCCTTTTTATAAGATGCCAATAATTTCTTAAAATTGTCTTTCGGGCAATTTGACAAACACTTTTCATGCTGACATTTTGTCAAACACTTAGAATGCAAAGCAAAAGAAACCTTTGTGATAGAGACATTTTGTGAAATAGTTTGCATGCATTCAAAAATGGAACCTTTATCCAACATATAAATAATAAAACAATAAAACTCCACAATGATGAACATTAATATCTCAACAACTTATTTATCAATATAGAATTTGGTATTACATGCCAATTAGTAAATTGGGAAACCTGAAGCAGCTCAAAAATCGCATGATTGCCTATGGGTTACTTGGCCTCAAGAAGATACAAACTATGGCAGTGATCAGTCTCTGAAGCCTAGGAGTAGCATTCGGCCTGCAATTAATAACCTTATCTTCAATCTTTAAGCGCTTGTGAAGAACCTGATTGGTCCTTCCCTTTTTTGTCTCCACGTCAAGCACTAATGAAGGATCTGAGTGATCCCTCCTCTTTCTCCAAAGTGAAGCACTAGTGAGGAAGTCTGGGTGGCTCCTCCTATGGACCAGCTAGGGTAGATAGATTCACTACCGAAAACAGTCTGGTCGGATCAGCTTGGGTGGATTTCTCACCATCGAAACTAGCCCTCGTCATATGGGTTTTCACCCATACTCTTAAGCTACAAGAACTCTTGAAACAATTATCAAAATCCATAACCAATGAATGCTCAAAAGTGAGCTCCAATTCTCCTTTTATAACTTTTATCATTAGAATACCATGGGTCATCAAAATACAACTGATCTCCCCTTTTTACTTCCTTCCCATTCAATAAAAATATAAAGTGACTTTATAAAGTTTCCTCCTGATTTCTCCATAGCCACTTAATAACTCTTTTTTTAATTTAATTACCTCACCTTAGAACTGTTGCTTTTCTTTTCTCTCAAGTGACATCAAATAATTAAATTAGTCAGTCCCCTTTTTACAGACTATAGACCATAGTTTTAAAACTCCGACTCCGACTCCGACTCAGCCGAGGATCGACTCCGACTCCGACTCCGAAACGGTAACGACTCGGCTGGCTCGATTTCAATGACTCGGTCGTTGTAAAAAATACATTAAATATTTATTTTTTTTATAAAAAACATAATTTTAAAG
>APFE030817067.1:842-29916 GCA_000404065.3 Pinus taeda | reverse complement strand
ATATATATAGCAGACGCTTCGCTTTCTAGATTTTTGGAAAATGACGCTTCCGCGTCCCCGCTTCCAAAAAACGTCCCCGTTTCGTGCAACATTGATTAGGAGTGTTTCTAGCCTAATAGGGATGTCAGTAGTTGGGTGGATCATTTACTTACTTCTCGATAACTGAGTTGCAGTGCATTAGCAGTTGGCAGTAGTACGATGTAGCATGATGAGAGGGGGTTGTAGTGTTGGGACTCGGGAGAAAGGACCATTAGTAGCACAGATGCAGAGGGAGATGCCGTACGGATGCAACAGTGGAAGTGGTAGGGTCATGGGCAGTAGTGTAGGATGCAGCAGTGCAGAGGATGTTGGGCGGGGAGGCCTAGCATCAGCACAGGTACCGGTGTCGTATAATCAGAGTGATGCTCCGTTGGAGTATTACTAGAGCACAATCCTCACTAAGAGAGAGTGTTGATTTGAGGTAGCATCGGATGTGCTTTAGCCATGAAAATTGGTGGAGAGGCTAAAGCACATGAGATCTCCAAGACCTAGAAATGGTTTGGGCAGATTCTACCCAGTTAAAGAGATATTAAAATAATTAATATTTTTAATGGAGTTCCTAAGTCTAAACTTAGGAAAAATAAAATATTAATAGGTATTAATATAAAACTGGGTTAGAAGGTTCCAGACATGGATCAAGCCAAATCTAGTCTTAGCCGTTGATTAGAGATGTAATCTCGGTATTGAAGGACCAACAAGAAAAGTATAAGAGGAGGCTTGAGGGTCAGTTGGAGAATACACCAGAGTGATTAGTCATTCGATTCTCTAGAGCGGGGTTTGCTAAGAGAAGTCGAATTAGTGATCAATTGTAGCGAGGGGCAGTGAGTACGAGACAGAGAGGCAGAGATAGTACCGAGAGATCAGTGCAGAGGTAGAGAGGTAGACGCAGAAGCTAGAGGGAGCCACGTAGAGGCTAGGAGAGACAATGTAGAGACCAGGAGGGCCTACATCATCCACGCAGAAGCTGCAACAGTGACGCAGAGGGCCAGAGAGGCTGCACAGAGCCTTAGAGAGCTGACCTAGGGGGTTTTCAAGCTGACGTAGAGGCCAGGAGGGTTGACACAGTGCTTCAATTGTGTCGGAGAGGGTTTCATGGGGCAGACTTTCCGAATATTTGCTTCCGAATAGAGAGGTATTACTGCCGAATTATTTTCTCTGTCGGGTGAGCTAGTTTGGCACCCAGTTGTACTCAGAAAGATTGCATAATAAAATAACCCTCAAAAATGTTGCACTGGTTTTCCCAAGTTGGGTTTTTCTGGGGACGAGTTGTCCAAAAATAACGGTGTCACTTGTGTGTTTGCTATTTATTTCAGCTGTTGATCTGCAGACGATTGAGGCTGTATTGTGTTTATTTCAGTATTTATATGATTAAATAACTTGTTCGTAATTAACAAGTAGGAGAAATAAACTAGAGAATACAAATAAAATTTCTAACCGGTAATACTTAGAAATTTCAACATTTCCAGCAATGACAATCGGGTAGCAAGTATCTTTGATTTGGTTCATTCTGATGTGTGTGGTCCTATGTCTTTTGTATCATTGAGTGGGTATGAGTATTATGTCAATTTCATTTACGACTTCTCTAGGAAGACCTAGATTTTCTTCATGGAGACTAAGGGTGAGGTCTTCAAGAGGTTCCAAGAGTTAAAAGCTCTTATGGAAAACCAAATAGGTAAGAAGATCAAGGTGTTGAGGTCCGACAATGGTGGCGAGTTTACCTTTGATGAGGTGAAGGAATTTTGTGTGGGAGTAGGCATCAAGAGGGACTCGGGAGTTTTTTGTTCCTTGCAACCCACAACATAATGGGGTTGCAGAGAGGAAGAATAGAGCCATAGTAGGGGAAGCTAGAGCCATGCTTCATGATTAGAGGCTACCTTCATTTCTTTGGGTCGAGGTTTGTAACATTGCAGTATACTTGTAGAACAAGAGTCCCCATAGAGTTTTAGGGATCAAGATTGTTGAGGAGGCTTTTTATGGGAAGAAGCCTGAGATTAGACACTTCAAGATTTTTGGGTGTCTGGCTTATTCTCATGTCCTTGAGGAGAAGAGGACAAGGCTAGAACCCATGGTTGAGAAGGGTATTTTTGTGGGGTATAGTGAGACATCAAAGGCTTACAACATATATATTCATGCCAAGAGGAAGGTTGAAGCAACAAAACTTATAGCTTGTTGGCTTTAATGTAAAAATACACGAGGTATTTTCTAATAATATTTTATTATATAAAAATGTACAAGTGATAATGAAAGTTACAATGAGTACCCGCATATATACTAGGCAGGTGTCCCTTTACGATTGAGCATGTCTTTTAGACATGCCTTTTCACTTAACTTAATGACTATTTAACATAATCATTATTTTGATTTTTATTATTTACATTATTTATATTTATTTTATTTGTTATGAATTATATTCATAACAAAGGTTGTTGTGAAGTGGGATGTGAGATTTGAGGAGAGAGCCTTGAGGAGGTCACGAGAGTTGGGTTAGGTAGAGCAGCAGACTCCTTAGCAGGGGAGTTCATCACAAGGTGCTGGACCACAAAGTATAGGATCACAGGGGTTTGGAGAATCACACACTTCAGGAGTAACAAGCCCACGGCTGACAAGATCACAGGGCATAGGTTCCCAGGGTACAAGTTCACCATTGACCATAGGTGCATCATCGTTTGGGGTACAGTCTTTAGAGGAGGATATAGCGCCGCATTATAGGAGGCCACTTCGGAGAAGAGGAAGTCGAGATGGCTTCATGAGACCTTGAAGGAAGCCCATGAGTTAATGGGAAAGCCCAAGTGGTCAGTTAGGGAGACTAGACCACCAAAGTGGTTTGGTGGCTATTTGGCTATGGTGAGTAGCATTGTTGAGTTCGAGCCTTCTAGCTATGAGGAGGCAGCAGACCAGCAGGTCTGGAGGGATGCCATGGTGGAAGAGTATGTTTCCATCATGAAAAATGATGCTTGGGAGATTGTGCCAAGACCCGAGGGGAAGTTAGTGGTGACTTCTAGGTGGCTCTACAAGATTAAGTATGCTGTGGATGGCAACATTGACAAAGCTCAGTTCGTGGCTCAAGGGTTCTCTCAGGAAAAGGGAGTTGATTATGAGGAGACCTTTGCTCCAATTGCTCGGTATACTTCTATTAGATTAGTGGTTTCCATCGCAACAGAGATGGGTTGGAAGATCCATTGGATGGATGTGAAGATTGCATTTTTGAATGGGATTATGTAGGAGGAGGTGTACATTGAGCAGCCATAAGGCTTTGAGGTATATGGGAGGGAGTCTCATGTTTGTAGGTAGAATAAGGTGCTTTATGGACTAAAGCAAGCTCTGAGAGCTTGGTATTCTCGGATAGACACTTACTTGCATTAGTTGGGTTTCAGGAAGAGTGGTGCAGTTCCAAACCTTTATTACATTGTGGTTGGTGAGGATCCTCTCTTTCTAGTATTGTATGTCGATGACTTATTTATTACATGTGTAGAGAGACTCAGATCAATGTGGAAAAAATTGAAGCTGGGATTAAATCGGCAAGGGTCCAGAAGTTGAAAAAGTTGTTAAAGTCCAGAGTTTTTTGAAAAAGTCGGCAAAAAGTAGGCAAAATTAAAAAAATACAAAAATATTCAGTTTAAAAAAAATCCCGACTTTTTCAATGAAATCCCAACTTGTTCAATAAAATCCTGAATTAAAAAAAAAAAAAATTAAAAAATCGTTAAAGAAACTACCTCATTCACGATTTTTTGGAAAAAGTCCCGATTTAATACTTTTTCAACTGGGAAAAAATCGGCAAAAAATCGGCCGATTTAATGGTGAGCCAAAAAAATCGCATTTTGGGGATTTAATCCCGATTTTTTTCCGAATTTTTCCACACTGACTCAGAGCACTGCGAGCGAGATATTGTTTCAGAGTTTGAGATGTGAGATATTGAATTGATACATTATTTCTTGGGATTAGAGGTATGGTAGGAGAAGGGGCATATCTTTTTGGGACAGGGCAAATATGCAACAGACACTCTGATGAGATTTCACATGGAGGATTGTAGGACCTATGCTCATGTCCACACCTATGATTACCAACTGGAAGAAGGTTCATGCTTCTGAGTCTGAGTTGGTTGATCTCATGATCTATCGCCAATTGATAGGCTCGTTGGTGTATCTGGTCAACACTAGACCAAACATCTGTTTTGTAGTCAACACTCTTAGTCAATTTATGGTGAAGCCTACGAGAGTGCATTGGGTGGCTGCAAAACATGCGCTTTGGTATCTGCAGGGCTCAATAAATTATGGTTTGGACTATGTTTAGAAGAATGGAGTCAGGTGATTGGTAAACTTAGATTGGGTAGGATGTGTTGATGACAAGAAAAGCTCTTTCGCATGATGTTTTAGGTTGGGTTCAGCAGTTGTGTCATGGTTCACCTGGAAACAAAGGTCAACAACACTGAGTTTTGCTGAGGCAAAGTACATGGCAGCTATTCAGGCCAGTTGTGAGGCCATTTGGCTTGGTGGGCTTATTTGGTTAGCAGTTGAGGCCTACAGTGATTTATTGTGATAATCAGTGGTATAAAACTCACGAAGAATCCAGTTATTCATGACAAGTTAAAACTCATAGGGATCAGATACTACTTCATCCATGACCATGTTCAGAAAGAGGCAGTTTAGCTTGAGTACATATCTACTTATGTGCAGGTAGCCGACATTCTCACGAAGTCCTTGCCAAGAGACAAGATGGGATTGGTGAAGAACACTTTCCTCGGTAATAGGGAGTGTTAGAAAACGTGTGCCAAGGACACGTGTTCCTAAGACTTGATGTCTAGCCTAGGAAAAAGTGTCCATTGTGACCCCCTTTAACTTTATGAGAAATAAAGTTAAAGTTACTTTATGAGACATTAAGTTATAAACTGACTTTTTGAATAGTTAATGAAAAGGGTACTTAGGGGACAAAGTGACTTATAGGTCAATGAGAGATTAAATCCCCACACTTAATCTCAATGGCTAAGATCTAATCTCAACCACTGGATCTTAGGGTTAGGTTTCTCTTCCTGACGAGAGAACAAAAAGAAAACCAGAGGGAGGAAAAGACACCATTTTGCATGCATTCTTCATGAGATTTGAAGAAGAGGAGGCTGAGAGAGCAAGTACTGAAAGAGAAAAAGGAAGTACAGCAGCAGGTACAGCAATGAAAGGGCACACATTTCTAGGTTGAGCAGAGCACAGAATTCCAGGCACTCCATCAGCATTTATTGCAGCTGTGTCAGTGTGATTTTTGAGGCAGTCTGTGCTGAAATTCGAGGGACTGACAGGCATTAATTTCTGTCAGAAGCAGTGCGATTGTTGAGGGTGTCAAGCACGGATTTTGAGGGGACTGAGCATGAAAATTGAGATCTGTCAGATACAGCAGTGCAGAAATTGAGGAGTTGGGCACAAAATTATGAGCAGTGTCAGGCATGATTTTCAAGGGACTGACAGAACATTTATTGGCACAAATTTCTGAGCAAGGAGGGCACAAGAATTGAGACGGTTAGGCACAGAATTCAAGGGGGCAGCTACAACATGAATATCTAGGAAATCCAGTCACAGTTTCCTAAGAGATAAGTCTGCATTAATTGCTGTAAAATTTCTCTAACAGAAATAAGAAACTCTCTCTCTCTCTCTCTCTCACTAGTTTTCCCTTTGGGGTTTTTTCCAGGGTCTATTGACCAAAATTCCATATGCAAAATTTTGTGGGTTGTTTTTGTTTTTCAGCAAAAGTCAAAAAGTAGATTAGATTCATGTGTTCCAAATTGTGAAATATTCATGTTTATGACATTGTCACAGCAGCAAACAAACACGTGGGTTGGGCATTAAACATGATGAGAATTCATTAAAATCGAAACTGGATTGGGTCTAACTGTCTAAGTCAAAATTTCTACAGTTCAAGGGGTAGTTAGGGCAATTTTAACCAGATAGGGAGAATTTCACCTGTCTCCTTCAAAGCAAGGGTACCACTGTTTCAAGGAGAAAATGGCACTGCCTCAATACCATTTTCCTCTACTAAATACTTCCTTGTAGTTGTCCCTTCCACTCTTAAAAATGAATGTGATCCATCCTTTTGCCAGGATATGGAAAATTGGGGTACCCTACTATTACATTTTAACAGAGTTTTGTCAGAGTTTACTCTGCCATGAAACTTCCCAATTAGACACGTCTCCTGAATAGTTTCCTTTGATCTATGACCTCATCCTACCCAAGTACTAGCTTCATTTTTTCATTGAGGAGTTTAATACAGGATCTATTTTTCATCCTTCTCCTATTCCCTCCTTTCTCCATTCTATCTCAACCCCAACTTTTTCATTTCCTTGCTTAATCCCTAATTCCTTCTGCATTCAACTCTTCTAAAGACAAATCCCAAGTTCTATTATCACAGTGAGAAGATTCCAAGGAAATTTTCAAAAGAAACTTACGAGATGGATCAAACAGTGGATTTCCCTCCAGTAAGTACAACATGTGAGCAACTCTTCTAAGGACAAATCCCAAGTTCAATGATCACAATGAGAAAATTCTGAGGAAAGTTCTAAAAAAATTATTAAATGGATCAAATGGCGGATTTTCCTATAGTAAGCTCAACGTTTGAGCTTCCTTCTCCAGTTTTTCCCCTTTCTTCTGAGAGAAATGCTCCCCACTTCCAAGATCTATTCATTGGAGGCTACCTTTAGTAAGTGCAACGTCTGAGCTTCCTTCTCCAGTTTTTCCCCTTTCTTCTGAGAGAAATGCTCCCCACTTCCAAGATCTATTCATTGGAGGCTACCTTTTGGGCCAGATGATTCCCCATTCAGATTAATTATGGATGAACGTTTTTTGGCTGTGATCATATCTCCAGTCCTTCATCTACTCCTGCCTTCTTCCATGAATTCCTTTTTCATGATTGTCACTATCTGCTGTTGAATATTCTAAGTCTATCCGTTAGAAAATTAATCAGTATTCTGCTGGTTTATTTATTCTACTTGTAAATTCTGAACAAGTTATTTAATACATTTAAATACCGAAATAAACACAATACAGTCACAACATCTACAGATCATCAACTGAAAGAAAACAAGCAACAAATGTCCCCGGAAAAACCCAATGCAGGAAAACCAGTGCAACTATTTTGAGGGTCTATTATTATGCATTATTTCCTTGAGTACAACTGGGTGCCTAACCGGCTCACTCGACAGAGAAAAATACACGGCAACAATACCTCGATATTTGGAAACAGGTATTCAGAAAAGCTGTCTTACGAAACCCTCTTTGGCGAATCTGAAGCACATCGCTGGCCCTTTTGGCCTCTGCGTCAACCTCCTGCTGACCTGCGTCAGCCCCAGGACCCTCTGCGTCACTCCAGCAGCCTCTGCGTGGATGACGCAGTCCCTCTGGCCTCTGCACTGTCTCTGCATGGCTTGAACTGGCTGCTGCTCTCGCTCTCCCTGCTTCTGTGCTAGTCTCTCAGTACTGTCTCTGCCTCTCTATCCAATGTTCACCGCCCCTTGCTGCTGATCACTGATTCACTTTTGTTTAGCAACCCCACTTTAGCAAAATGAATGACTGATCACTCTGGTGTATTCTCCAACTGACCTTCAAGCCTCCTCTTATACTTTTCTCATTGGTCCTTCAACGACCGAGATTAAATATTTAATCAACGGCTAAGATTAGATTTGGCTTGATCCATGATTTGGAACCTTCTAACCCAGTTTCTATACCCATTAATATTTTATTTTTCCTAAGTTTAGACTTAGGAACTCTATTAAAAATATTAATTATTTTAATATCTCCCAATCCGGGTACAACCCGTCCAAACCATTTCTGGATCTTGGAGATCTTATGTGCTTTAGCCTCTCCACCAATTTTCATGGCTAGAGCACATCCGATGCTACCCCGAAGAAATGGTTTGGACAGATTGTACCCGGTTTGAGAGATATTAAAATAATTAATATTTTTAATGGAGTTCCTAAGTCTAAACTTAACATTTGCCTCCACCTTGATCCCACAGATCTGGCCTGATTTTTCTTCTCATATGCAGAGGTACCATGAGGCCTTTTACTTTCACATCGAGTGAGATCCTCGACCTTAAGGTGAGTTTGCATAGGATTTTCTTCAGAGTTTATCTTTCGAGAGTACAAACTTACATAGGTCTTGAGATGTCCTAGGATGTATGCCCTGAATATGCTTTTGACAACCTAAAAGCTTTGAGCACTCCTCACAGAATTCTGTCCTTTTCAATTCCATAATTACCTCCTGTGGTGGGATGATGTATTTCCTGCATAAATCTTCTCTAGTGGGTTGAGGGAAAAATCTACAAGCTCATCTTCATCCATTTGTTTCCTACAATAATCCCACATATGTATGTATGTACACACTGGTGTATGTCTTGCCTATTTTGTTATTTATTTTCACTAAGTCGTAAAATTCAGAAGCTATTTATTTTTACTGTTTGTAGATGTTCAGGAGCTTATGATATATGGTTAATATCTGTAAATAATACTATTCATGACATTGCAATTACCATGAGAACTTGTGAAACAGTACTATGCATTGTTTCATTTTATACTACAAAGGTTGAGATATACCTCTAGTTGTTTAGCAGCCTATGATATACCTGTTTTCTATCAATATATTGATTCATAACTTGATTTTCATCATGAACCAGGTTTATGCCTTTGGAGGTTTTTTGATTGTACGGTGGTTATGGGCCAGATGGCAAGAGAGAAAAGCAAGACGGAAGGGGGAGGGAGAAGATTCTGATGGCCATCCTCGATGAATAGTTCAACAATAATCGGAATTGATTAATAGTTTAAGAACGATCAGAGTTGCGGGCAGTTTATGTTTGAGGTTCATGTTGTGATAATGAAATGCTTTTCACATTTGTAATTATGTAATACTAACTGACATAAAATGTTTTATCTATTGATTGCATTTGGCAGTTTATTTACAACTGAAGCAACAACGTCATATGACCAGGTGGTGTCATTTGTGTCATTCTATTGATTTGCTGTGAATCTTACTTTCTTTTTCTAATGATATGAGCAGAAGGTGTCATTTGTGTTAATCTGTTGATTTGGTGTGCATATTCCGACCATTGTCTAATGATATGAGCATCCCTTCGAGCTTCTGCACTAATACTTTGTAATTTACATATAATGTAAACTGTAATTCTCCCATTAAAGAATGGGGGATAATGTTGCTTGAGCTTTGATAAACTGTAAGTTTTTTTGAAATATCCAACATTTCAAGTGGACACTCCATCCATTATTAGGGATACATAAAGCTGAAATAATAATTAGAAAGAGTTTTAAAGGTAGACTTCATTTCAACTTAGAACTTCACAAGCCAAAGCTCAAATTTTCTGAAATAAATAGACTGTTACGAGCGAAGTTACTTGCGAGCTTTGAAAAACAGTTTCAATGCAAAAACAGAGTGGACATCTGTGAGTACAAAGTTTAAGGTGATTCCCGTCAGGCCCTTTGGCACGTTTACATCTTGTGAGCTCATACTTTCATACAGGGGGGCATATGCTTACTCAATGGAATATAAGTACCCCACTGAATACATTATGTACCCTCGGTTGATATTTTGATACTTGGGTCTGGATTTACATTTATGGAGCTTAACATCAAAGGATCTATACTCCAGAGAGATGTGGTGAGGATTCAAGGATATTATATTATAGATAAAGGTTCAATGATGGTTGTCTAATACCGTTTTTTTTAGATGATGCAAAGTTAGAACACAGAAGCAATTGCATCTTTGGGGAACATAGATTTCTGGATGAGGCAAAGACATTTGCATGTTTGGGGAACATAGAGTTCTGGCTTCATGTTGATTTTATACAATGCTTGATTTAATTTTACTATTAAGCTTCAAATTTGAAGAGAAATTTGATAGTTAGGAGAACCGAAATGTTAATTTTAGGTATGTTCTATGCTGGAGCAATTTATTTAAATTTTCCCAGTTAGCAATCACATCAGCATTAAGATAAACTGCAGATAGAACATAAATATAAATCGCAGAAGACAAGCCAACGCAAGAGGACACAAGATATGGCGCAAGCCAGGGACAAACCCCACAATGTGTGGGGGAAACC
This sequence comes from Pinus taeda, assembly GCA_000404065.3. Classification (NCBI taxonomy): domain Eukaryota; kingdom Viridiplantae; phylum Streptophyta; class Pinopsida; order Pinales; family Pinaceae; genus Pinus; species Pinus taeda. Next base: position 19,794 of record APFE030817067.1, on the reverse strand, counting down.
CTTTGATCAAATCTTCTTTTATCTTCAAAGTTCAGCAGAGAGAGAGAGTACATTTACAACAGAAGTCAACACTTTGACTTGTCTAGATCTAGCATAGATCATTTCGTATAACGATGAAATCAGTTGAAGACATTCTGCTTCAACTGATTCTCCAAGGTGACTCCACCTATCATCATGCTGCATCTCGTCCATTTGCTGCACCTTACTGTGTAGCACCATCATGCTGCATCATGCATCATCATGCTGCTCATGATCACTATGCTGTCCATACATCATGCTGCCATGTACATCAGTATGCTGCTCCTTACTTAATGTACCCTTTATGCTGTATCACTGATCATGACAAGGCTGCCCATCTGGCAACTTGTATATGCTGAAAGGACTGGTGTATGGCAGACCTGGTCATTCGTTAGGGCACAAACTCAGTTTGTTACAGCACCCTAAACACACCCCACAGTCCACCTATTTACTGCGGATAGCCTTCATACAGTCCTCCAATGATACGCTACCTTATAGGGCTGCTTACCTTCTGAACGCAGCTACTAAAAGGTCTCCAACTGCTGGCTATGGCCTGCAGCCTAGCCCAGCAGTGGACTGCAACTTAAGTTCCTTCAAACAGTGACCCAATCAGCCTTAAAACAATAGTTTCTTGCTCCTCCTTTCAGTGGCTTCTTCTGCCGTTCAAATCGAGCTCAAGACCAACCTTATCATGCCCAAACAGCCTTGCATTATACCATGCTGTCACCTACAGCAATGTGACCCTTCACGCTGATGAGATACTCCCTTTTGCTGCGGCTAGGTCCACTCTTCTAGCTGCATCTAAAGGTCCCTTTCATGCTGTGATAAGGGCTCCTCTAACTGCGGCTTTAGGCCTTCATTTGCTGCTGATTAGGGCCTCCTGCTGCTGCGTAATAAGGTCAGCGGTTAGGGCTCTTTTTAGGGCTTCCTCTAACAGCGGATTAAGGTCTCTTCTAGACCTGCAGCTAGGGCTCTTCTAGGGCTTCCTTTGACAGCATTGAAGCCTCCTTAGACAGCGTAAAGAAAGTCTCTCCTTGCAGCGTAGAAGAGCCTCCTCTTGATTGCATATAAAAGCCTCCTTGACTGCAGCTAGACCACCTTCTGCGGCTAGGGCATCATTCTCTAGGTCTGCGTTTAGGGCATCATCTTCTAGGACTGCGTTTAGCCCTTAGAGATTCTTCTTTCCACTAAAACCCAAAACAAGTGGAGAAGAAGAAATCTCAAGAGAGTTTTGTGTGTAGAAATGACTTCAAATCCTCTTCTATTTATACCAAAAATGAGGAAGATGAATAGACACGTCGGTTGGGCTTCTAGAGCCTACATAAGCGCTGGTCGGCTTGATAATAATAATATAAACAAAATAAATTCATATCTCCATAAATACTTATCGGAATCGGATGATCTTTGGATCAATCCTACACCTCTCGACGAGAGGGATCCAATAAAAATATCAGCTGCCATAAATAAGCTGACCCACATGGAGTTTATGTTAAATAAAATGGTTAATCTTGAAAATCCTTTTAAATGACTTGACAAAAAAACATACAATCATGTTGAATAAAAGGGGGTTTGATTAGTTTTTCATTACAACATGCACTATTCAGCCCATCCTCTTGCTTGTCAGTAAGAGAGAGATTTCTCATGGCTCATAGCTTCAACAACAATTGGCTCACAAAGAGTGAAACACAGCAGCACAAGAGAGTCTTGAACTTGGGTGGGGATGATAACATTTCTCTTTCCTAATTACTTGAGCTAGATCCGATTAATAACTAGTCTCAAAGTAATTCAACATCAGATGAAAAATCAAATAGATATATCCATACCATTTCTTACCTAATAAAAATCAAACTTCAACTGCCATGGTATTACGCAAGCTGTCCATAAAAATTCTGTCTTTGTGAGCTTTATGACTTGTGTATCTCAAATACATTTTATAACGAGTTTGTGAAGCAAGCTTGCAAGGTTGTTTGAGCATTATGACCTATATGTTGGCTGTTTAAGCATTATGACCTATATGCTTTAATCCTAGGGGATGATATTTGTGAAGTGCAGCCCTGTCCCAAGTTATGGGTTGGTTGAAAACCTAGATATAGTTTGAAGGACATTTTTGTGCTTGTATTGTGTGATTTCTACTATAGCTTACCCTAATTAATGTAATTTATGGAACCAATTGCATAAGGAGTTAAAAGGTTTTTGCGTAGTGAACATGTTTGGCTCTGTTGCTTAATGGGGCATTTAAGGCAAGAAAACCAATGTTTCCTTGTTATTGCTAATCTTTTTTAGTTTATAATTGGACATTTTCAAATTATTGCTTAACATAAAGATATATTCAACAACAAAAAATAAAAATTGTCAATTAGACGCAAGACAAATGGGTGGGAACTATGAGCTCCACGCCATAAACAAAGGTTCCACTTTCATATGGATTTTGTCACCTTGTGGTAGCCCGGGGGCACCTAGATGTAGGTGTTTAACTTATTAGATTGCAAAATGGAACGCATTTAATACAAAATGAGGCAAAGTAGAAAATGGTTGGTTACAAACAAAGTTTGTGAGTATTTTTTATTTTCTTTAATTAAGACTTCATACTTATGATGTTTATATTTTAATTAATTTATAATTGTCCATGCATATTTTCTAACACATGTTATTATACAACGAAGAATCATTGTAACAGTTGCTTAATATTGGATTAAATATGAGTTATGAGTATATGTTGGAGTATCAAGGGTTAATTGAAATATCTTTCAGTGGCTATGTTTTTTTTTAATGATTAAGGGAATAATAAAAAACTTCTGACTATATCTATCCTTTGTCATGGTGTATAAAACTTGATAAAAATAAAAGAATGAGTGGAATCAATAGAAAATATTTTGAGAGATGACATAACACATTCAAAATAATGTGTATTGTTTATGAAACACTTGCTACTATAATAAGCTTTTAATTTACAAAGTCAAGTATTGTTAAACTCACATGGAATGTAAACAATGATAAATGATAGAACATTGAATTGCATATATTATTGATATTATATGCATTTATAGTACATGGTGTGACCCTTGGAATCATATTCCAAGTGTTCTCTTAGACTCTGGTGGCTGTTCACATTCCACACCAATCCATAGAGGATTAGGTGTCCAACATTCCCCCCCTTAATCCGAAGGGGTATGTAGGAGTCTAAGAAGAGAGATGTAATGCAAATTGTGCAAAAACATGCATGGCAACACTATGATGAATGTGTTATCTGAAATGTTGGTATAGGGGGGGTGGTTTAAGGATGACCACCAACATTGGAATGCTTAGTGCAGTTCTCGAAACTCTTCCAAATCTAGCATGAAGTTGAAGTCTTCTTCTAGAGGAAGTGCTCCTCATGTTTTGAAGAAGGAAACCTTCAACCTTGGAATGGAGGTCTCACCCCGCATAAAAAGGGAGAACCTCAACCCAAAAAGGGAGGTCGCAACCTGTGATGGTTTAAGGATGACCACCAACCGAAGGCAAGCTCAGGGGCATCTTTATCTTTCACTACAACTCCGAATTTGGTATGGCAGGTTATGGCCCAGGCTCGCTTGATGTGGCTTTGAAGCTTGTACATGACCATCACTTCCTCTGCTATTAGATACAAGGTGAGATGATGGAGAAAACTCAACTGCAAGATTGTTCAATACTCTAGAACAAGTTCTGACATATCACTGAAATATCTTCTTGGCTGTTGATGCCCATTGCCAAGAAGCGATCCATCCAAGATGAATATTTGTTCTTGCACCAGGCTTGTTTTTGAAGCATCTGTGTGAAGAATGAGTACGCTGACTGCAATGCTTGCATGGATGAAGATCAAAACGATGATCTTTCATATGGCCAACTCGGTCACAATGTTGGCATTTTCACAACTTTTCACTGCGAATGCAGAGGAGCATAATCCAAAAAAACTGAAGGTGAACTGTCATGAAGGAATCCAACACTTTGAAACTGGATAGACTTTGAGTAATCTGGAATATGAAAGGACACATCCTTGTCATATCCAAGACATGTTCTGTGCTTGTTATGGACAAGCTCTTCCCAAGGTCTGATGATGGGCTTGGGAAGTGCACACTGAACTTCTGCATCTGCATGTAACTCTGTTGCGTCATTGGGCAGTGGATCAACTGCAACATTATTGACTCGCTGCTTATGGGAGTCTGTTTCAATGTTCTGAACAGAAACATGTTTAGAATGATGACTCCACTGCTGTAATTTTGTTCGCTTTAGCTGAGATTCAAGCTCCAAAAATTCTACCTTCTCTTGTGTATACTGCAAACAAGCTTTAATATCACAAAGAGAGTTCTTACTTACTAATGTTTATCATTCCACAAACATTGGCATGTATCAAAGTATTCAATAATTCTAATATACTATCAAGTCTGGTTATCTTCTCAACAACTCAAGTCAGCAAAAAAAGAATGATAAAATGGTAGACACCAACTTGAACAAATATCTCTGCAAACTTTGGTTTCTTAATCAAACTAATCCCCAATGGAATTGATTTCATGCATACATGGTGGATATCGCCTCTGAAAGCAAAAGGATCTTAACGAATTGTGGAAGGCATCCTCTATCAACAGACAATGTGAAGTGTTCCAAAACAGACCTTGTTTCCCCTGTTTTTCCTATTGTAGTATCGCAAAGATTGCCCAAACCAAATGCCACCTCTTCTCTTATATCAAATGTAGTAGTTGCCAATAAGTGCAATAGTGGGAAAACTGCACCACTTGAGAAGATCAACTGTTTGTGAGCCAATCTCCTAGTTGCAATGTTGGAAAATTCCCATGCAAGCTCTTTTTTTTCTTTCAATGTACAATGTTTACCCTCCAAACACTTAATGAAGGCACCAATCATAGATCCAAGAATAGAATTGCATCTGTTTTCATATTGTCTCCAAAAAAAGGTTTCCCATGCTTATAACAATATCACATTGTGCAAAGGACAATCGTGGTTTTACATACCCTTTTAGAAACAAACAAGAACACGAATTACCATGTCATCGCTACAAAGCCTATGCCATCTATGCCATTTGTTGTGAAAAATAGAGGACGAGAGAGTCCTAATCTCAATAGATTTAGGTTTCAAAACCTAAAGGTAGCTCAAACCAGATCCTTGTAGATAACATCAAAAGAAATATTTGAGAACCAAAAACCGAAAGCTCGATTTCTTTATAGGCACTCAAATTATTGTTCGGTCTTCACGTGGTTCAGGGACTTCTAACGTCGTCAGAGTCTTCAACGAACATTCAAAGAACAATCAACACACATTCTTCCAATCATTCAACAACTCAGTAAGGGTTTCCCATTTCTTTTAGTCAATCTTTCTTGGGTTTCGAAATGGCGACCTCTTTAGGTGGGTAGGGGCCTTATTTTGAAGTCCTACGAAGGCCTGAGACCGAATTTTCCTAGCAAGCCGTCTATGGCATCACCCTCAGTGTCTCTCAGACACTTTCCGTTGAGACATTACAAGAGAGCACAATAATTGGTAGAATTAACATAGTTGCATGTTCTTGGGAAGACTGAACCCAGGGTTCTAGCAATTTGAACATGAGATATTGTCCATTAGCCACACTAGCCAGAAATGACAGTTTTGGATCCCGTTGGAGTAGAGCAACTTTTTATTACAATCTTAGAGCCAACTCCTTCAGGAACATTCCCTGCCATCCTTGTGCGACCTGACATCAGCCCAAACGTTTCTTTGTCCCTCTGGCGCCATCCATTACAACATTATCTTGCTAATGAGATTTATGGCCACACCGTTGAATTCCTTCTCCTGAGGTTAATTGATGTTGCAACGAACCCTGACGAACCTAATGCGCGAGTTGGTGGTGATTACAAACAATGTTTTCCTCAATCGACACCAAATCTGATTTACCGGATGTGAATTAGTAGATTAACAAGCCGCGTGCGGCATTACTGCCTGCTTTCAGGTATATGATACAATAGCTGTTCCACTGTGATATGTGCAGATTCAAACAACAACCTCACCGGGGTTAGATATATGTTTGAGAACTGGTGGTAGGAGCGACAGAGTTAATAATGGTATTGAAGTTTGTGGAGAGAGAGTGGCTCATGTCGGGACTGCGAGTGTGACATAGGGTAGTGATCTAGGTGGATGTTAGTGGCCACCCACCTAACCCACTTGGACCCCACAACTGTCTCTTTTAGTTTTTCAATTTTTTTAATTGTAGCACAATTTACTATTTTTTGAAGTTTTTCGAGTCCTGAACTTCCGGAGCCGTTTTGAGGCCCTAAACGATGTTTTTTGGGGGCAGGAGATCCTATCAAAGTCTTGCTCGAAGAAGCCCTCGAGCGACAAAGGAATGCGATGATAGAAAACTTCGCCCAGATCCTTCAACGACTACCCAAGAGCGACACATCGACTTCCAACAACTATTTTGGAAACGCCACGTCGTTTAAGGTACAAGTTAATTTCGAAATCCCCATATTCGAGGGTCAGATAGATGCAGATGCCGTAGATAAATGGTTAAATCTGCTAGATGGGTATTTTTCTATTCATGATTTTTCCAGGTGGGAAAAGATTATTTTCGATCTTCTCCAAGTAGCCCCCCACGTCAAGGACTGGTGGGAAACCTACTGTGAGCAAAAGGATGAAAGTACGGGCTCACTGTTTTCTGCCGCACCCACTTGGAACTCCTTCCGGGATGCCATCAAGGAGTAGTACTAGCCTGTCAAAAGCTATGAGGACAAATACATAAAGTGGACCACGCTGCGACAAGGGACCAAGAAGTGTCGAAGTTCACAAACATTTTTCATACCCTTCGCACACAATTGCGTATCAAGGATTCTAAGCTACAATTGGTACTCAAATACTGCGGTTGCCTACATAGGTACATCCAGGAAGAGATGGAGTTCCTGAACATCTCCTCGCTCAGCACGGCATACCAATATGCTGTCAAAATCGAGCAGAAGTTTAAACAGAAGAAGCGAGACTTTGGATCTGCGAATCCGAAGCAAGGGAAAGGCTTCCCCAAATCGCAGAACCAAGGACAAATCCAAGACGGGTCAACCCAAGACAACCTGTCGAAGCCACAAGAAAAGAACAACACCACAAAGTCGAAGGACACAGGAAAGTGGTTTGAGTTCCATAAGAGCCCCACTCACAACACGAGTGTCGGACCAAGCAGTCGTTGGTGGCCGAGTTGAAGGCTTCAGAATCAGATGCATGTTCCGACCCTGAGTCAAAACCTGACAAGGGGAATGGCAAAGGGAAGCAGATCATTGACGCAGAGCTCAACGCTACTGTTGCCACCGCCAAGATCCAGAAGAATGAGCTTGAATATCCAGAGGAGGGGGGCGTCTTTTCCACTCATAGATGTGGGTGAAGGGTTTGCCATTGCAATTCATTGTCGACAATGGCAGCCAAAAGAACCTCATTTCAGCAGAGGTCGTGAAGCGGTTGGGCCTACCGACTACACCACATCCGCAACCGTATAGTATTGGGTGGCTTCACCAAGGACGAAATCTCCGAGTCCGCCACCAGTGCCGCCTTCCCTATAGCATCAAACCCTTCACAAACGAGGTATTGTGTGATGTTGCACCTTTCGATGTTTGTGATGTATTATTAGGCCAACCATACTTGTGGAGGTGACATGCTGTGTATGAGTCAAGGCCTCACACTGTCATTATTTCTTTGTGTAATTCATTATATAGGATACCGGAGGTAGCCCCACCTACTGCCACCTCTTTGATCTCTGCTAAGAAATGCAGCAAGATCATCTCCCAGACTAGGAAATTCATTTTCTGTCTAGTAAGCTCCCAAAGTAAGGAGAAGATCGTCGCCACATCCATGACCTCTGCGAAGGGTTCCTCCATGCAGCAACATCAACAAAGGGATACGGTCATGACAGAACACAAGGACAACTTCTCCTCACCCACAAGGGTACCACATAAGTTTCAAGTGGGCGACACAGTTTGGTTACATCTGCAGAAAGAACGCCTTACAAGAGCCCATCAGAAGCTCAAACCACTCCGACATGGTCCTTACAACATTACCAAGGTTGTGGGAAACAATGCTTTGGAGCACAACATTCCTCCATTCCTTCACTTGCACCGAGTTTTCAATATGGAACGCCCTTGACCATGCTTCCCACCATTACTGGACACATCAGAGATTGCAAAACACCTCACCAAGGACCAAGTGCAGCAGATGGAGGAACTCAATGCAATGGGGACCATTGCTTCCTAAGGGGGGAGGAATGATCTAGGTGGATGTTGGTGGCCACCCACCTATTCCACTTGGACCTCCACAATTGTCTCTTTCCGTTTCCTTAATAGTAGCACAATTTACTATTTTTAGCAGCGTTTCGGGTCTTGAACTTCCGAAGCTTTTTTTAGGCCCTAAACGACGCTTTTTGGGAAATTTGGGAGCAACATGGGTTGATGGACCGATGTTGTTTTTCCCAAAGTTGTATTGCTCGGATATATCTTTCTAATGAGCTATTGTACGCGTCAAACGAAGATCGTATGCCAAAGTTACGACCCCCGAAAGTTGATGTACCAATTTACCCAAACGGGGTCCAGAGTTTGGCGTTTCATCTTCTAGGGTTAGGTTTTTGGATGTTTAGGGTTTTTCATTGTTTCTCAACAATAAATAGGCCTTCGAGCCTCCTTGTGACACAGTTCAAAGGCATGTAGCCGCCACATCTCTTCTCAGAGATAAGCTACCATCGCCCTAGCTGGTTTATTTCCATTTCTATTTGTAAGCATATTTTAGTATTTTACAGTGATAAAATGAAGTATTATTTCTGCTACATCTCTATATTTATGGTTATCTCTGTAATTTGTTGTGTTCCTGTTTAAATCCAGATTAGGTAGTTAGGGCCGTAAGGCTGCAAATGATAAGAACACTGACTCACGATGGTATGGGTATGGTATAATATATAACAAGGTTTAAGAGATGCGGGGGTATGCGATGTATTATATAACTGCGTGAGGAGATAGCGATGGCACAATGTTTTATAGCAGGCATGGAGGATTCAACGTATCATATGGACAACATTGAAATACATGGAAAGTATGGAATAACCCAGTGTTAAGACAAATATGATGGGTGGTTCCAGCAACGGGTTCAACGTTCAATTATTGCCTCTAGGTGGTTATATGTTATATAACGGGGTAGATTAGAGTCAACAAACATGGAATTTTTAACCATTACAAATGCTTATTCATACAACTCAAACTTCAACCCAGTCGGAACATAGTGTATATAAAAACACCAAATTTTGATACACCTTATGTAAAACATTGTTTAGAATGTAGACCATACAACACAGTCACACCAACACTCCAGCATATTCATAACATAGACACAACCATTAAATATCGGCATACCATTCTTGTAGGGGAGGTCGCCTCTGACTTTAATGCACCTCCGTTCCACGCTCACTGCACCACAACTCTAGGCAGTAAACCTCCGGCACTCTCACACGTTCAACATCTCCAAGCAACAACTCGAATCTTCAATAGTAGGAATAAAATGTACGGAATTTGGTAAGGATATGTCAGTTTGCAGAAATGCAGAACAGGGGCAGGAAGAAAGCCAAAAAATAGTGGTTGGGACCTGTGCTTTAGTACCATGTTAAACTCACATAGAATGTAAACAGTAATAAATGATAGAACATTGAATTTCATATATTATTGATATGATATACATTTATAGTACATGGTGTGACCCTTGGATTCGTATTCCAAGTGGTCTCTTGGACTCCGATGGCTGTTCACATTCCACACCAACCCATAGAGGATTAGGTATCCAATAGGTATATTATACCTAAATGTAGTTATATTCATTACAATTTATTTCTAGTTTGTAGATGGAACATGAAGGGGTGGAATGTCAAAATCACCAATTAACAAAAAATTTCAAATAACCTAGGTACATTATCCCTTTCAAATGGTGAAGAAATGAGGCTTCTAAGTAGCTCGAGCAATGATAGTAGTTTTTTTTTTGTTGGAAAAAAGTCGTAAGTTATCTCATTAACATAATAATATAAGTTACATTCTATGCATACATGTATTGCGTGCATATACATGCCAATAATAGACTAACCATATCTGAACAAAAATTACCCACTGTTAGAAAAATAAGACTAGTATGCTATAGTCTATAGATTTTAAGGTGAACCTTCAAAATTTGTTTACATTATTTAATGTGAGACAACCATGAACAAAAATAAAATACATAGAGATCTAGAGCACTCTGCTCCCTTCATGTTTGACAAGATCCAAAAAATTGTTGTCGTTGTTGCAAAAATAAATCTTCTATGATGACTGAGAATTTGCAACCAAAGTCGACAATTGAGCTTGATCCATGATGGGTCTATGGTAGAATTCAGAGAGCTTGCCTTTCACAGATTCCCAATAGTTCAATTGCCCAAATGCCAAGTGAATGCCTTAGAAAGGCAGCATGCTCGTTCATTTCTTTGCATGAATATGTGTTGACATGAGAAAAAATCAAAAGAGTTGATAATTCTTAATACCTTTTTATTAAAGGAATGAGGGTTTGGTTTTTTCAATGGAACACCACTTTGATCCACTTATTTACTAGTTGGGAATCTCCAAAGATTTGAAGACTGTTACATCCTATCTCTTTTGTGGAAATGGGACTAACTAGAGAGCCATCAACTCTGTGAAATAGTGTACCACTGCCAAAACCCATCTTAATTTCATAAGAATGATTGAATCAAGTTAGAGAACTCCATCTCCACATGATTGATTATGCTCTTGTGAGGCCCCATAAAAAAGCCCAAGGTTTTGTTGTATTGATAGTAGTTTGAGTTACAAATTATTATCACCAAAATTGAATGTTAATAGTCACATATTTTGTAATTTGTATTTGTGAAAATCAAACATTTCATTTAATGTGAACATATTGTCCCAATTAGGTGACAACATATTATTAATAATTGGCAATTTGATTATCACGGAATTTTATGCTATACCATTTTGTATGTTAAAGCGTGTCTTATTCACATATAATAAAATGGATTCATATTCTATTGTATTGTCTAATGCCATAAAATGTTACATTTTTGATTAAATATATTTGTAATTTAGATATTACAATGAACATATATTCATTCGTCCACTGGTGTATTTGTTTAAACTACACAACACATTAGTGCAATGATTGTATTCAAACTCTCTCTCTCTCTCTCTCTCTCTCTCTCTCTCTCTCTCTCTCTCTCTCTATATATATATATATAATATATATATATATATATCATCATGATTAATTGACATTTTGTTAAAAAAAGACAATAAGTTGCAATTGTAAAAAACAAAGTAGAAAACATTTTTTTCCAATAATTTTTGTTCATCGATACAAACTTACTTTTGTAGATGATGACTAACATTCCATCTAGATAAGCCAAAAAATATATCTCTATATATAGAAAAGAGACATGGAATGACATTTTCCATTGAAAACCAAGATGGTATAGTCCTTAGCAAAGCAAAATATAATGCCTTAGGTAAGTAGAGTTCAAGAAACTATCTATAGGGGATCTCATAAATACAATTTCAACATTTTGGACTCTCAAACAGAGGCTTAAAGAAAAGCTCATTGTAAATATGCATGAAAAATTGAGTGGTAAAACCTTTACAACATTAAGCCAAGATGAATGAATATTTTCTAATTAGCAATTTTGGGATTTTCCCTATTTCTTTGGCAAGCGAGTCAGCGTCCAAGTTCCTTTACCTAAAAACATGATCAAAGGAAATGTGAATTGTTGAGTTTTACATGTTGGAAGAGAGGTTTTAAAGTGTAATTTTGTAGTCTGTAAACAACATCCATCCAATTTATAACAACCTATTTATCTCCATAAACATGTAATTGTGTGATTGCCCTTTCCTTTGCAAGTTGAAGAAGAAGCATAAGCGCCATGAGTGTTACAAAGTTGTTTGTAGCCAACTAACCTGTTGAGAGAAATATTGTGTGATTTTGAGAGGAATAATATTTCCTCCTCGAGATGGGTAGCCTTGGGGTATCCCCATCAAAGAAAACCCAAGATATATATTGTTTAATTTTAACTTTTGATCAAGAGTTTGTGGGGGATTTTATGTGATGGATGAGGAGTATCTTCTATGACAACTAGGCTTTGAATGGCCATGCATTGAAGAGAGGGAGTTTGGTTGTAAAAAATGGCATGGTTCTAACCAAGCTAGACCCCCCATATAATAGAGAATGGAAGGGCCTTGAATTTTTGGTCTTTGAGTACTTAACCAAGATTTTAACGCATCTTCGATTATATCTCCTTCTCAAATGAAGGAGCCTCATGGTAACTTTAGGATTTCTTTCCATACTTATTTTGAAAAGGCGTAGTGTAGGAGTAAGTGGGGGTTTGTCTCTTCCGTTGTGCAGCAGAGGAAACATTGGCATGGACCATTAAACGATCTTTTAAGTAATACATTTCATGTCGGGGTTTTGTTGTGAAGTAGAAGCCACATGAACAATTTGGATTTCGGTCGGCATTTTGACTTCCACAACTTCTTTCCCCACCATGGAGTAGGTTCTAGTTGATAGTGCTTTGCAAATTGATATACCCAATATTTAGGACATATCCCCCATAGGGACTTGAGGACCATATTAGATCATCTGCCTGTTCAAGGGGGCTTACAAAGGAGTTATGATATGCCCTAATATATGCATCCCGTAAGGGAGCCAACTCTTCTTCTAGCTCAAGGTCTCCACTAGATAACAAAGTAAAAAGCTTTTTTATTTTCTCTTCAAATAACCTGTATAGGAAGAATATGGTTATTTTGACACAGAACCTAGGGGAATTTCCCTATAAGAACTCGTGATCCATTTTTTATTTTCCACATTAACCATCAATGAATAAGAGGAAAAACATGTAGAATGGATTTGCAAATGGTAGAACTATTTTTTGGTCGTTTTTCAAGCCCTTTGATCCAATCCACCATTGAAATATGAGGAAAGTATTTGGCCTTTGTGACATGTGACCACATGCCTGATCTCTATATTAATCTCCACACACTTTTTGTAGCAAGGGGTTTGTAGAACCATAAAATATTTTTCAGTCCCTAGTCCTCTTGGGATTTTAGGGTGGCTAACTTTCTACGAGAAGCTAGCACCATTGGTTTCTTGTATTCACATCTAACCCATAGGAAATGAAAGGAGGGTTGTCAAATTTTCTCCAATATTCCTTTTGGTATCTAAGCAAGAGAAGGTCAATAAACTAGGATTTCCTCATGAATAGATTTTAATAGTACTAGAACTTGGGAGAACCATATGTTTCACCAGACATGTGCCTTCCTTCCAAATTTCATTAGAAGCTAGAGCTAATTATTCTTCCTACAATCAATTGGTTTAAGGATAAAGCCTAGGTATTCAAAACCTTGCCCTAAATCTTCTACCTAGAGAGAAAGAACTTGTAAGAAGTATTACTTTTCCTATTTCAATATCCCCTAGGTGAACATGGATGATAGGGATTTGTTTATGCACATTTATATGGCTTTGCTAAATAATCTTAATATAGCCCATAGGTGCTCAATATGCCTAAGGATTCCATCACAAAAGATCAAAATATCATAAAAAAAAAGTAAATGTGATATAAAATATGTAGTGCTTATATCTATGCCCTTTAAAATTTCCCAAGACATAACATTCTTGATCAATATGCTGAGGCATTTTGCTACTGAGAGGAAGAGTAAAGGGAAAAGTAGACAACCTTGTTTCAATCCTCTCTTCCCATTGAAGATGTGTGTGGCTAAACCATTGATTAATAGGGAAAAAGTGGCAGAGTTGAGGACTTTCCATGTTACAAAAGAGTCGTAGAATCCTAAATGTTAAGGGGTAATTGAATGTACAACAAGTTGACCTAGTCAAAAGCTTTAGTGAGGTCAACCCTGTAAATGACTACCTCTTTATTCCTTGTATGGATGGAGTGCAAACCTTCCCATGCCAACTAGGTAAATTCTTGAATATGTGTCCCTCGTAGGAACACAAATTATTCAGGTGAAATATGGTCGAATGGTATATATTTAAGTTGGCAAGCTATCATTTTTGTAGATGGAATCACATAGAGAAATTGACTTGAACTATCTAAAGGAGGAAGGGATGTTGGATTTAAGAATGTGCACAATAAAGGTGGTATTGAAGGTTGCAACATGTGACTTGAGATTATTGAATATTCAACAAGTTTCAATAGGCTAGAGCCAATAAAATCAAAGAATCCCATATATAATTCCTTTGGGAAAGCATATGGTCCTAGGATTTTTTCCTTCTGAAAACTTTGCAGAACCCCTCAAAGTTCCTCTAGTCTGACCTCAAACATCAGCTGGGAATTTTTATCTTTACTAATAACACTGGGAAAAAGGGCATCCACCTAGTGAATGGTGTCAACAGTGGATCTTGAGTTCTCCTTGAATAGATTCCTCAAGTTAGAAACCCATTTCTCTACTAAATAAACAAATGAGATGGCTAGAGAACCATTGGATCTATTTAGGGATTGGATTGTGTTTATGGATTTCCATGATTGGCGAACTAGTGGAAGAATTTTGTATTTTTGTTCCCATCTTGGAGCGAAATTGCTCTACTTTTATACTCCATCCTTGTTCTTAATCAAGGAGAATATGCCTTCAACAATCCTCTAATGATTTATGTAGGTCCTTTTGCCTATCCATGAGAAAACCCATTCTCTCATCTTTAAGAAATTTCTACAACTGGGATTCAATATCAACTAGGTCCTTGCTATCCCTTCACCTTACATTTACACGTTTCTGTTACCTCTAGATCGATCCTGTTACCCACCAAAAGTGAGTGACCCCTAGGAGAAGATTTTCTCCTATTCATCTCTTCCATTCAGCAACCAACATCCCTTGAGATTCACTTTATAGCCGATATGATGTGCCATTTCATGTCTTTGCCACTTGCATCAGTCATATGGTTCCTCGCCCATCTGTTAAGAGCATACGTTGGAAGTTCGGCTTCTGATGAAAATGTACTTAATTCATTTTGTAATAAGGTGCTTATGCTTGTTTGTATTTGTGCATTTTGGCATGGATTATGGGATACCTTGGAAGAAAGAAGGGTATTGGTCATAGTCTTTTTTCCTCACCTTAATTGGGGGGTTAATTTTCAATCCTAGTCTAGTGAGACCTCCCTCAATGGCCCATGGATTTAGGAAGGGGCACTACTTGGGAAGCCACAATTGAGATGGCATAACCTCATCTATCCTTATTCCATACTTACCATTTTCCATCTTATTTTATGAGACCCTATTCCATCTCCCTTCTTCCGGTCAACCGACCACTGGTTCATTGGGATTTAACATCCACACATATTCATACCTTGGGTAGGGCATGGAAATGCACACTGGGAGGTCGATGGAGCTAAAAAAAAAAGAAAGAGCATATGATGGCCAAAAGAAAAACAAGAGAAAAATCAAAATTTAAAAGATGGCTGAGACTTATAATTAGTGTGTGGGCAAAAGCCACACATGAGCTATACCTCTACCAAATGGCCATCACTGGGTTCCTAAGCCAATGGTTCCCTATCTTATAGAAGATAAGGAGCCCTTGCAAGTCGCAACCCTTGGTGGGCGATGAACTGTCCCATCCTAAAAGGGGTAATAACTATTATACATTAGATAAAGAAAACTCTCATTCCTCGAGTTGTGAGCAGTAATACAAGGAAAAGTCAAGAAAACGCAAAAGGCAATATAAAGGGGTGGAAAAACAAAGGCCAAGTAACTCATGCATCCACTATTTCTCCCTCCTCACATCTATACATCCAAGATGAGGTATTCCATCATATCTGGTCCCTTGAACCATGGAGTTATTTCCCCCTTCTGTTCTATCATTATTCACATGGCACCTATTGATTGAAGGGTGGACCAAGAACATGTCAGTTCCCTTTGGGAGTTGGGAACACCTAATAGGGTCATCGATTAACCACTTCTACATAGGGAGATAACACCATAACGTGAATAAGGCCCCGATTTTGGAAGAGAAGCCACATACGAAGTATTATTATGCCCATTTCTTTCAATCTTGGTTCACTTAGATGCAACAATGATTAATGTACTTGATGATGAAAGCTGCAGCACTGGATGTTGTGTGTAATTGACAGGTTGTTCCATCTATAGGTATAGGCAACTTAACTGGAGTCCAGGTGCTTCAAAGGAACATATTGACACCCATAAGAGATGTGTTGAGAGCCATGGGAGTTCAGATAATTGTAGGGCATCATTCATAACCATGGGAACCTTAAAAACCTACAACATTCTTGTAGTTTCCCTATTATTCATGGGATGATGCACCTAGACCAATTTGCTCCCAAATGACTTTGCAGTATATACATGCTGTGGTAGTTGATCCAGATCCCAAATGAGTTTTTTCTCATGCCTTGAGACATAGGAGAGATATAACCATATTCAGTGCTTTCAACGTTGGAGTAGAGATAGAAATTTTATCATTTGGAGACCCATGAGACCCAATTTTATGCCCCAAACCCACATTCGGGGTCCACAAGCTGATTTGCACCGAGATACAAGGGCCAACCCCTAGATATTAATTTTATAGGCATTCTATATTTGTCATGGCACCAAAAGGCCTCAAGATCAACATTCAAGAAGTCCACACAAGCATGACATCAACATTTCGAATAGAATTTGTGAAGATAAAATCAAATTTGCAAAAGCTACTAGGTCAGCTTGTAACCTAGGCCATTACTTGCACATTATTTTATGATTGGAGGGGCTTGTAGGCTAAAATATGATAAGATAGAGCACACATATATTAGAGATCACTCATTTGATATCTCATCATCATCGCACTTGGTATTTCGACCTCATAAAGGAAGTCACACTTGCTAATTTCTGGACTATATTGGATCTTGGATGCATTTTGATGTTTGGAATTGATTTTTGGATATTCTTTGGATTAATGGATGGATTTCTTGCACATTGTCTTGTAAGTACTCTTAATTGTTGAAGATCTATTTTTTTATGTCTAATGTATGGAATGATTGATTCTAGTTCATGCTAAAATTGTGCCCTAATTTTATTCAAGATTAATTGAATTCTATCTACATAGATGTTGCGTGAATCACTCATACATGACACGTGATAATTATCATAGTGGTGAAATCCTAGTATCTCTCCCATAAAACTCCATTATTTCATTGAGTGGCTAAATGTTTGAAATTTGTTGACAGGGAATCAAATTTTAGCCTCCTTAGAAACAAGGCTAGCTAATCTAACACATCCTTGACTTCATATGTCTGAAGGACAAGGCACTAATCCAAATTGTTGGTGATCGATCAATCTCATATTTTTTTCCATATTCTCTCTATCCATATTTTGGTGCTTTCAAGGAGAGAAAAGGAATCTAGGGCTTGGCGTGAATTTCTAGAGAGAGAGGATTTTGATGGTTAGAGAAGTTAAACATCAAGTAGATAGGGTTTTCCACAAACCTATAAATTTGATGGGCATCCAATTTAATTTCACCCATAAATTCTCTTCCCCTAGTTGTTTGCCCTAAGAGGGAAACCCTGTTTTTTCTTCCCTCAACTTAAGGACTTTCTTGGAGGTTTCATGAACCTTGGCTCACCTAATATCCATTGTAATAAACCTTTTCTCCTCACCTTCATCTTGAGTTACTCCAACACTTTTCAAATCAATCAAACACTAGGTCTTGTGCCCTTATTTCTAGGATTCTTCATAGAAAGCTAATTGTTTCCTTGTGAAGCCTTGAACCAAAATTGTGTCTTTCTTGAAGGCCTCCTAGTGATATCATTTCATACATTGAGCCTAGAATACTTATTGTGATCTCTTTTATACCCGGACTCTTCCCATCAGTGAAAGTCCGTAAAGAGCAGGGGGTTTTGGCTGTGGTGACATTGGGCCACTACCCCATTATTGCTTATTAGTCTGGTTTATACTTTGTAGGGTTCCCCTCTTTAAGGGTTGCTAGAATTTTTGGCAGTATGTCCTAAATGAAATAATATGTTTGTGTTGTGTGATTTACCATATGTATCACTAAGATGCAACAAGTTCAATTTTGCAACAAATGTCAACCTTTGCATATGGTTGGACACCATCAACCAAGATTCCACAATTCAACCATCACTAATTCAATTCATCCATCAGTTGCTGGAATCATGTAGGTGAGTAGAGGATTCTTTTAGGTATAGATGCAAGTCAACCACCGATCACTCAATTTCTCAACATGTTTTTTGTTCCTCGAATGCATGAAGGATGATTGTCTCTATGACCGAATCTCAAATTTGTTCAACAACTTCTATATCATAAGAAACAAAAGAAGGATCATCTAACCTTTTCCAAACCATACACCCTCAGGAATTAGTTTTAGAACTTCTAAATATTGTCATGTAAAAAGCACAATAGTTACTGTTAGCGCTTGGAATTCACCTAGGATGAGATAGACAAACTCTCAAGGCTACATCAAACCATTTCACCTCGTAGCTAGCCCTACGAGATATGAGAAGGCTCTCTCGGGTCAGATTCGGTCGATCTTTCAATATAATAAGCTGACCAAGTAGGATCAAAGATATTAGGCTAGTAAATTGATAAGGGAGGTTGATTTAAAGATTTTTGGTTTTTTGGTGGCAATTGGAGGGAGTGCAATTCAGGGTGCAGGGATTGAGCACAGTTTTTGCAGGGGGATCTTTGGGGCAAGGTAGGAGTGAGCGCTGATGCCTTAATCTGAGATGGATGATCAGGGATGATATAGAAGGAGCTAAAGAGGGCAAACAACCATTTGAATCCTCTCTAGATAGCAGAAAACATAAATTTTGAACAAACTAAAAAGCTGAGCATGTCAAAGCATGTATTCAAACTTTACCACTTCATCTGTCCAAATAGAAGCAAAAGAGAGATGTGGAATACATAAACAAACTTACAAGAACA
>APFE030817063.1:0-13359 GCA_000404065.3 Pinus taeda | reverse complement strand
CTTCCCTTATTCGATACCCAACGGCCCAAATCAAGGTCCGTGGTTACAATCAACTTGGATCCTTGCGTGGTGTTCCCATGTTTGCACACTGGCACTCCTTGTTGTCTTCACCTTTGTGTCCATCCTTGTGCCTCAATTAAACCAAACGTTGAATGTGTGCTTATTGGCCCCCAGCGAGATCCCTCGGTGTTGGGACTGCAGCCAGTTGCGCCCCACCATTAGTTGTCAGGGACCTCATGAAACACGGCATGCGACAACATAATAAACAATCGACAGTTAACAGACCCTTCCTAAAATAGGCACCCACACATGGATACAAAACACACACACAATCAATTCAAGATTTCCCACATAAAACATAATTTTTATCCCACGACCTTATCCCCACTCAACCATTTTCTGAGCTATCAAATTACATTACAATGGCACCATGGCAGGCCTTATCTCCGTCGAAATGGCTGCACCTTCTCGGCCTAATTTTGCATGGTATTGGACACTCTCTTGGCCTGGTTATCCATCGCATTGGCCACTCCAAAACAATTCACGGGTTCTATAATTTATAATAAATTACAAAATAATCATGGATCACTCTAGATGCACTACTCTCTCCATGAGATCAATATTAGGTTCCTGAGATCCCTCACGGATCCGAATTGTTAAGGCGGACTTGTTATAATCCCCGATGCGATGCGATAAGGCACGGTTTTCAATAAGAAAGCCGTTAAAGTAATTGGAAAGCTCAATTTACTCATATTTAAGGCATAATCACTCCCGCTCGGCCGCCAATACGTCCATTGCATGCTTAAAGAGATCTCTCGACCAAATAATGATATAATGGGCATTTATAAGGTGGCAGGTTCTATACGGCCAATTAATGGATTCAAGTCATAAAATCTTTCTATGGATTATCTCCGCGCCCGTTTTAAAAAGCTGAATATATCGCTGCGCATCTATTCATTTGCTATCGATTGCTAGTTTTATTGCTATCTCTCCGTGTTACGCCAAATTGCCTCTCTGTGCAGAATTCAGTCATAAACAGGAGTTCGGGCATGATGGGTAAGAAGTCTAAGAAAACCACAGGTGCTTCCAATCCACCAGTCGCAGGACAAGCCGCAGCAAACAGCAAGAAAGGCCTAATATCCGACACAACATGCACAGGCCTCGCCAGAGTGACTTGGCAAGGAACTTATGACTTAATTGAGGCCGAGAAACCAAAGTAGACGGTAGCAGAAGCTACCACGAATTCATTAAAAAAGTCGGACTGCACTCTCAAGGATTTCGCTGATTCTTTCCTTCACAGGATAGCAGCCAGGGAGCAAATTCTCCCATATACAGACGTGGTGCGATGGGCGATTGAAGAAATCCCCATCATGGACAAAACTTTTAGCACAAGAGATGGAAGGATTTTTGGATCGTTCAAGCCAGAAGACCTGAGGCAAATGTATCATTTGCCGAGAGCAGTGGTAAAACGATCAAGGAAAAGACGAAGGCTTGATCAACCTTCTATCTTTCCAGAGCAAACGGTCACGGGCAATGTAGTGTGGAAGGAGAAACTGGATCCCTCCGATGATCTAACCAAATTGTCACAGTACGCAGGAGCTCATTCAGCTGCAACCATCGACAAAGCATCGGAGGTAAGTCTTTTATTAAAGACTAAAGACCAGGAAATCTCCACGTTACAGAAAGAATTAGTCGAGATAAAACAGAGGGTAATGCAAGCGGAGGAGTTAGCGGCACAGCAACAAAAGACAGCGCAAGCAGACGAGCAGTTATTGGTGCAACAGCAAATAAATAATCAGTTGGCTCAGCAATTGGAAGCAGAGAAACAGAGGATTGATCAGGCAGCGATCCAAAAACAGAACGAATTAACAGAGGCTTTGGAAAAGTTGAAAGCAACGAACGAGCAAATGGTGAAAACCAAGGATGAGCAAATCGCTCAAATAACATCGCAGCTAGAGAAGATAAAAGGAGATTCGCAGATAACAGAGTTCAGGAAAGAAGCAACGTTGATAAACAATGCGCTAATATCGCAAATTAAACTCGTGTCAACAAATCTCTCAAGCGGAGCCACTCTGCGAATTAACTACATCCATAAATGAGCAGGTAGAAAAAGTTAGGGATGACTTGAATCAAGCCGATGAGGCTATTACTGCACACCTTGAATGGCAAGATTCAAATTCAGGAAAAGCATCCAATTTGCCCAGGATACTTGAGGTTCATAAAGATATACTTTTCACGGAATGGCACACTCAGGTGTTAAAGGCAGAGAGAGCAGCTTCTAAATGTAGATTAACTTCTAGCAACTTAGTTGATCTAGTTAACAACACTCTCTACTTAGCAAACATGATTTCCCAGTGTACACCGGGAAAGATTACTACAACAAATGCATTGGAGCAAACGTGTTATCCTGAGTTAGAAGGCAGAGGAAGATTAATCGTCGGAGTTAATAGTTTAAACATGGAAACATATTGGTACTTCCTAGTTAAGCCTCATGAACAAAGAGCCGCCCTGAAATGTTTAACAGATGCCATCGAGTGTATGATTCCCGACATCCAAGATGCCACCTATGCTGCCCAGCTCAGTTCACGCCTCAACAAACCTCCGGAAATTGAGCCAATGTTTGCCATCAATCAGCTCAGATTCAAAGGAAAGCAGCGGACTCAATGAATCATCCTCCAACTCCCCCAGATCGCCAGCCAAGATAGCAACAAAAGTTATTGATATCAGCTTAAGTAGCATTTCTGTTTTATAGATATTTAGATTAGTATTGTATTTATAGACCCTTTCATGTTTTTAGAAAGGGTCGTAAAATTTTGTAATAAGACTTAACAGACTGAAGTTTGTTGCCCAACTATTGTGCTTCAGCCTTTATGTCTTTTATGAATCGACCAGTCGTTCTTACTCTTTGAAGAAATCTCTTATACAATTGTGCACTATTGTCGTTGATTGAAGAATGTTTATGCGTTAAGGGAAGAACTACAACATAGCGATTGATATCTGGGAGTGGCAAGCAGCTCATATGGTATTTCTATCTGTGTCTGAAGTCATTCTGTGTATGTGAATTGTTATGTAATTATTCTTGCTATCGTTGATTATATGCATGCGCTATAACAGCAAATCGTATTCATTCCACTATTGGGTGTTTATATGATGTGCCTTTACTTTTAAATCATGTGTATGATAATGATATGAATGTATAAAGTGTGGTAATTTCGCTTAAATCGCTCTGCTTAACTATTTAAGTACAGCAATCTTAAATGATTCAATATCTATGTCTTAAAGATACAGTCATCTATATGTTTGTCTTTTAGACATAGAGCATCAAAAGCTACGCTTTAGAGCTCAATAGATTCTCGGGATAGTTTCGCTTACTTATATTTCTGTCAATAGTTTCAGCTTTCCGCCTATCACTAGTGTTATCTACAAAGCATTCACTCATCCCATTTATCTATTTATAGGAAACTGGTCCCATTACCCCCAGTGGGAGCCACTATCCCAAACGGAAAAGGAGCTGCACTAAGGTCCGAACCGAGTGGTTTCCCTAATGTTGTTGCAGTGATTTTCAAGGCATCAACACCTTCCCAAGTGTTATATTTTACAAAGCCTTTGATGACGGTTCCCTCCATGGTAATGGATGTTTTTGTGTCTTAAGAGTTGACACATTGTTCTAACACAATGGATATTATGGTGAAATTACATATTGGCTAATGAGATATTCTCCCTTTTCTGATATCTATTTTGGTAATATTATTGTATTTGCAACTCAGGCATGTTTGGAATTTTTGGTAACAACTCAACATACATGTTATAATTGCCTTTATTTCATGTCGTCTCCATATATTTTGTGAGTAAACGAATGTAGCATTGAAGAGTGTGGTTGTGTTGCCCAATCCTAGAATTTGTTTTCGAGTGAATGGATAGTGGACATAGAAACATGATTATTAAAACATATTTTTCTTGCTAAAAAAGGACAAGAATAAAACATAAGTTCTCACATAAGAGGTAAAGTTCAATTTGAAAAGACCAAGGATGTGAAAATTATGCTTTTTGGAATAAGAAATAGGTTGGAGATTGAAGCGTCCAACACTATGTCAAGCACAGGAAGAATGTAAAAACGATATTAAATATAATGACAACTAAAGGCACAAGGGTTAGTACATTCAAACAATCATGAATCGTTTTAAGTCTCAATTTCAAGAACCCTTTGCGAACAAGCATAGCAGAGACTCTAAAGGTAGTCTATCTCTTTAGATTATTAACTAATCATGAACATAATGAGGAAACTAAGGAGTTAAAATTAGTCTTACATGGCTTTCAAAAAGAAAAGAGTGAATGTCTAAATGGATAGACCAATGAGTTCTACTCAAAGGTCTATAACTTCCTTAAAAATATCTAATAAGAGCTATTGAAGAATCAACGACAGGATTAAAATTTATTGGGGGATCTCGATACCAATTTCATTGATCTAATCTGAAATAAAACTAATCCTAAATACTTAGTGATGTGAGGCCTATTTTAGGCTTATGTAACTCTAAATACAAAATCATTACAAATATGTCAGCCAACATAATAAAAGGTATCTTTAATTGTTCATTTCGTAAGAGCAATTTTGCTTATTGCACAAAAAACCAATGATAGTAATGGGAATTTCCCAAAAAGGACTAAAAATTATAAAGGCAATTAGTGTACCACTAGTGGTGATGAAATTGGAGCTAGCAATGAGTGTCCAATTACACAATTAATTTATGGGTTGTCTATCCTCAACCACTTTGGTAGTGTTGATAGATAGGTCAGCTTCAAGGTTCTTCTTTGCTACAAGTTTCCTAAGGCTAGAATGTGAATGCCTAATATCTCCATTCATTTTCCCATTGGTAGCTAAAGTGTTAAGCATAATGAAATCTTTAATTTAACCTCTGAACCGGGGAAGCTCAATCAAATCTAACTCATTTATTATTCAAATATGATGTCACCTTATGTATTAAATGAATAGTAAGAGAAGTTGCTAAAACAAGGAAAATATAGACGTATTAAAAAGAAACAAGGACATATGTAAGTGTTATTAAACCCTCTGCACTATAGGGAAAAATCAATAAATCATATATTTATGCATTGCTACTTTGCAAAAGAATTATGGAAGGAGGTTCTAAGAATTATGGACAAAACAATTCGTGACTATTAGGGTTCACTTGAGGCTTTTCACCTTCCTCCCAAGTGAATAAGCCAAATTCACTTAAGCCAAGAAGAATATGTTTCTAATAAATACTTCTCGAGCGCATGAAAAACAACATAGAGAACATGGAAATATGGGTGGTGCTCTTAAATTCTCAAAAAACAATCTTCAAGAAATAAGAGGTCATTGGTAAATCAAAGGACAAAGATAAATCCTCGATTGATGATGCTCATTGTAAAGGGGACATTTGTGAAAAACTTGAGGACTTGGATCTCTCCTCCATAGAGACAATTCAGTCATATGGAAAATAACATAGGGTCAAAACATCTCAAAAACCATTCCCGATAAAGGAGAGGGTATGAGAAAATAAATGACAAAGATAAATGCACGGTTTTAAGAATTACATATTTACATATGTTGGTGGAACACAAGAAGGAGAC
Organism: Pinus taeda; assembly: GCA_000404065.3. NCBI lineage: Eukaryota > Viridiplantae > Streptophyta > Pinopsida > Pinales > Pinaceae > Pinus > Pinus taeda. Next base: position 7,749 of record APFE030817063.1, on the reverse strand, counting down.
ACTCTTGATGATTGTTTAATGGGCAATGTATGGACAAAACAATTCATGAATATTAGTGTTCACTTGAGGCCTTCCTCCTTCCTCTCAAGTGAATAAGCCAAATTCACATAAGCAAGAGGATTATGTTTGCAACAAATATTGCTCAAGTGCATGAAAAACAACATAGGGAGCATGAAAATATGGGCGGTGCTCTTGAATTCTCAAAAAATAATCTTAAGAAATAAGAGGTCATTGGTAAATCAAAAGGACAGATAAATCCACGATTGATGATGCCCATTGTAAAGGGGATATTTGTGAAGAAGTCAAAGACATAGATCTCTCCATAGAGAGAATTTAAATGCATGAAAAAATAACATAGCAAGTGAAAATATGGAATGTGATGCAACACGCAAGGCAACATATGAGGGACAAGTGATAGTAAAAATGGTGAATGAGCTACTCAAGAAGATTTTTACAAATATCTTTAGCAAAGCTAAATCAAGGAATAAAAATTCCAATGACTTAGGCTTTAGTGTTGCTCAGTTAAAACAACAAATGTCTAAGAACAAGGGTTAATGCATCAAGATGGGTTTGCAATTTTGTGTCACCCTACCTCATGTGAACGTCTTACCCAAGATTTAGCTTCAACTTTACATGTTCGTTCATATTCTTTAAAAAGTGTTCTTGTGTTTTACACCGAACATCAATCCTCCTTGAGAAGATGAATCTACTCAAACCCTCACCCACCACCTTTGTTTCACTTTCCTCTCACACCAAGAGGGTATTTATGGAACTACCAATGCAAAGTGTATCTTATCTAGCCCCACCTGTCCACCTCCAAGAGAGTGGCATTGATTTAGGTTTTGAAGAAAGACTTCTTTCAAAAACCTTGAAGAAACTTCCCCTGCACACCCTGGACCTCCAAAAAAAAGGGTGACCCTTAACTTGTAAAATCTATTGCAAGCCCCGATTAGACTTCACATGCAGTTGATAAGGAGTGCAATCAATGTGAAACCCCAAAACCCTCCATTACTACATGTTTTCGAATCTAAGGAAGGTTGGTTCTTGAACAAAACCCAACGCAAGGGTTGTAAATCAATTATTTAATTTTACCATCATAAAACACTTTCCAATTAAATGTATATATCTTCTAAAGATATTAATGTAGTCAAAGACTTCACCAAGATGTGAGTGTTTGACAAGCAAATGCAATCACACATCGATGAGGGGCAAGTGGTGCTTCAATCAAATGGTCAACTCACCCACTAATTTCTCCATGGAAATACTATGTTTTATTCCTAGTGTGAAAAAGTTATTGAATTTTATAAATACTTCTCAATCTAACAATGGTTTCTTATGATTACCCTATTAAGTCAACCCTTTCTTATCTTTATTATGCATCATAATACAATTTCGTAGGAATTTACCCTAGTAAAATCCCACATGGCGAAAAAACCCAACAAAATTCTTTCCTTATAAAACCAATTCAACAAAAGAGACATCAAAGGCAAACATTAAGACTGACCTAGTCCATCCTCCTAGTCAAGTCAAACCACTAGCCCAAGAAACTTGCTCCACAACTTGTATTTTAGTCCATCACATAGAGATGACTTTGCTGGCCTCAAAGAATCTCACGGGCCTCAGATTAGAGATTGTATCATAGAGAAAGATAGGGCTATTCACTGGACTCATATCCATTCCATCTTACCTCAAACTTGCAATTTGCTTGCCTCGGACTAATCCAAGTTTTATCCATAGAAGGTGAATTAAATGTCAAACGGAGTACAAATGTCAATATATAGTGTTTCTCCTTGCCGAATTGATGCCTTTCCAACTAAGCCAACTTGACTAGGATGGAGCCAAAACATCAAATTTTAAATTCAAATTTTCATCTTTTGAAATGAGAATGAACATGCTTTGCAACTCTTTATTGTAACCCAAACATGAAGATCATGCTCAAGTATGAAGAACATGCTCAAAAATAAAATAATTATATAAATAAATTTCACATTATAATAACAAACCATTGTTACAAAATTCAATAATAGCAAGTTATTATCCTACGCCCAGGACGAGGGAGTACTCACTAAAGCATGATAGAATGAATGTCTTGTTATCTTTGTTATGCTCTTTATTTTGGTAATTTGTTAGTGTTTTTGGTTCTCCAATTGGTCTTGTGGCTCCGTCTCTTTACACAAGTCTCACATTTAGGCAAGGTTAAAAAACAGGGACCCCTCTTGGATTATGATATATTCAATTGGTTGTATATGAAACTATTGTTGATTCACATAGGAATGAGCGTCCAGTTAGGAAATTGGTTTGTGGGGTGTCTATCCTCAACCACTTTTGCAGTGTTGATAGATGGGTCAACCCCAAGGCTCTTCTTTGTTGCGAGCTTCATGTGACTGGAACGTTAACGCTATATATCTCCATCCCCTCACCCACTGCTAGCTAAAGAGTTAATCATAATGACATCAACATGGAGGAGAGAACGTTTAATTTAAGGTCTGAACATGGGAAGCTCAATAAAATATAACTCGTTTATCATTCATATACAATGTCATTTTGTTTGGAAAACGAATATTAAGACAAGCTGCTGAGAACAAGGAAAATATAGAGATGTATTGGAAAGAAACAAGAACAGAGGTAAGTGTTGCTAAGTCCTCTGCACTATAAGGAACTATCAATAAATCCTATATCTATGCCTTGCTACTTTTCAAAAGAAGCATGGAATGAGGTTCCAAGAATTACATATGTTAGTGGGAAGCGGGAAGGAGACACTCTTGATGAGTGTTCAACGGAAAATGTATGGAAAAAAATAATTCATGATCACCACGCATTTCCAAGTATAGTTGTGTCGGCACATTAGCTCGATGTGAATGACATTTTTCCAATCGAATATTTAATTCCATTATAGGGAAGCTATCATGCAAAACATAGATGCCCAAAAATGGTCATCCTTCCAAAATATTAAAATCTCCAAAAGCTAACGATTGTGAAAGCCATAGGTGTTTTGAGGACCAGAGGCAACACACGCTAGGTCAATGTGGATCTCCCTACGAATCATACTTTTCATTAGGAATCACTCAACAAGAAAGGAGAGGTATTTTATGCATGGGCGTTTTAAAAAATAGCAGTACACAGAGGTATAAGAAATATAAAGATCTTGGGAGGCTCAACCTCACTAATAAATTGAGAAAAGGGAATTATCAAATTTGAGAATTTACTTCTTATCTCGATTGTGGAATTGGATGAAGGCATTACAGCGTTATCAAAACAAAACGAGAGGGGATCCCTTCCTAAACGGATCATACCACACTGTCGAGAAGACACGGAATGAAAGAAGCTTGCATTGTCCAGGTTTTCTTTAAGTAGAAGGGCTTCTCTCCATCTGTTTGTCATCATATTTTTAATTTGGCTATTAAGCCGTGACATTTGAGGAACACTCCAACCACAATGGACTCTTGCAGTGGTTTTACTCATCAGTGTTTTTGTGTGAATTTCATATGCTGCCAGAATATGGAGGTAGCATATTGTTAGCAACAACTTTTGGGAAAGTGGATAGGTTCACATTTTGGTTGAAGAAGGGGCGAGGTGATTTGATCCTTCATAGTGATAACACATAATGATATGTTTATTTAGATTTATCCTTGGAATGTTGAATATGAAACGTGTATGTTTCTTCGAATAATGTAAAAAAAAAAAAAACAAAACAAAACAAAACAAAACAAAACAAAAACAAAAACAAAAACAAAAAACAAGCATGCCATCAACCTTCTACAAATAATTCAGATTTGAAAGCTCAAATAGATATCCTAGTAAAGTAATCCCTCCATCTTAAGGTTTAGTTCCTCCAGCTTAAAACCTTAATGGAGCATAGTTATTTTTATATAGGATTAAATGAAATTGAAAGTTATCAATATCATGTACATCAATGCCATTTTTACGTAATTACATTAATTATAATGGTCTACTCGAAACTAATGGACGAAATTGTCTTTGTCTTATTGGTGCGGAAATGTGGAAATATAAGAAAGGCAAATTCAGTGCACATAAACAAACGTATGCAATAAAGGTGTTATGGGGGAGAAATTGAGCGCCCATAACACCGTAATGGCACAAAGCAACAAAGAACATTACATGGAAGGGTTGGACAGAAGATTCATGGTTAAAAGCCGAATTTTTAATTCAGAAACAATGAGAAATCATGCGAGAAAGATCAAAATAATAGTGGTGGAGTAATTCGGGAATAATGAAAAATGATGAGAGAGGACGAGAACTTGATGGCCATGTTGTGAACGAGCGTGGGAAAGCTCTACGGTCCAGTGAGGAGGAGAGAGAGACAAGGTTTTGAGTTAACAAACACTAAATTTCGATCCGTCCATATTATTGCCATGCTGTCGGCCTGAAACGGCGATGTTCATTCTCGTATTCTCGTATGTATGAATAACTAGACGTTTGACTGCCCCAGGCATTATTTTCAATTCTGCATTGTCAAATAAGCTAAGGTATCAAGACAAACATCTAGCGTTTTCGGGTGTCCAATCTCCGAACATCCACATCGATTGCGACATTGTCCAATTTGTTCGCTTCTCCCTCACGCTACTCGGTCATTTGTACTTGTGACAGCACAATCCGCCTCTGGTGTTTTGGGTGACAGGATGGGATTCAGCCCCTTCGATATGTTTGGAGGTGATGGGCATCCATTTCCATTTCCACAAAGCAGAGCCCAGAACCAACGCTCATTTCCGAACAGCCAAACTCCACAACCAGTGCATGAGAACAGCTCGCGGGCCTGGCCGTTCGAGGTTCCCGGCCACAGATCACGTAATGGTCCCAAACCTAACGCTAACGCAAACGCAAATTGTCGGCGCGGCTCTACTGCTCCTCCTTCCAAGCTGTCACGCCCTCGCTACTTTTTTTTTTGTTAAACGGGAGGTGCGGCACCGCCTTATACCGGGTTCGGGTATATACGGACTACGCCTCTACCAACTTCCAACACCAATTTAACCCTTTAAATCGTGTTTTCCTTTAATTGTCAACAGCTAAATCATTCATATAATTAACAAGCATATAACTTATTTATATCTGTTCAATTATAATTCCGTTCAGCAATTTAATCATAAAACCGCAACCAAGAAACATAACACAATATAGAGGAGGCCCGACCCAAACCCGGGTGGCGCCTCTGAAAACCGTTTCCTTATCAAATTACAGTTTTACAATATTTACAACCCGTGTGAGCCGTTCGGCCTCACACCTTGAACGATCAACCTGCACGACCTGCCGGTCGTTTATGACAGTCCCGTTTCGGGCACCCTGTCAACCCAACTAATCGCCCAACCGAGCTCTCGGCCTGTCCAAATACCGCAGCGCTGTCGTGTCGTCGGAACTTGGTTGCGCACTGCCCGTGCACTCGTTCGACTGTTTGACCCCTGACCTGTTCAGACTTCCGTCGCCGCCCAGGTGCCTTCGCACCGTTTACCCGTTCGACCGGTTTCACTGTTCGAAACTGCCCGACCGCTTCCTCCGCCTTTTGACCGAAGACTTCCTTTCACATCGTCGCTAAGCGTTGTTGTGTGAAGGCGCAGTTAGACCGAATGCTAGAGCGAATGAGTCGAACCTAAGTTGGTGCCTTTGTGACTTGAACGCTCCGTCTATATATACGAATCCACGCCAAGTATGGAGGGGTGTCGGTTACCCCAAGCCGACCCCCGTTTTGTGGTCCGCTGCCCCAACATCGTGAGCCGACGCCTAATATTCATTTCGGGAGCCCATGTCGTTATCCGTTCAGGGCGGGTCGGCCTATGTCTCATATGGCCGTCCGCCCAAGGTATAAACAAACCTCCCTTAACTCCCGTGCGCTCGATACTTGTGCGCCCACGTCGCAATTGCCTTCGCTGCCCGGTCCTCGTCCATTTCGCAAATGCCTTGCTGTTCGGTCCTTTGCCCATGTCGCAATGCTTTCGCTGTTTGGTCCGTGTCCACGTCGCAAATGCTTTTGCTGTTCGGTCTGCACGTATTCGTTCGCCGGGTGTGTCGTTCGGGCGGGTGCACCCCGTGCCGCCCCGCCTGTTATGAACAGTTCGTTCAACCGTTCGGGTGGGCTGTTCGTTCGCCCGATCCACTGTTGGTTTCATCGCCCTGTCCGTGTAGACATTCCGCCCTGCTGTCCGGTTGACCACCCCGTAGTCCCGGTTGATGATTCGTTCGGCCTTTGGGGCGGGTGGGCGCACTTGTCGTGTCGCCCACCGCCATCGTTCCACGATCGCCCGCTTTGCCCAACGACCATTTTCGTGTCCGGTCGCTTGAACGGTTCGGTGGGTGAGAGTTCGTTCACTGTCGTTCGGGCCGCCCGTCGTCGTGCGGAGCGCCCGGTCTCCAGGGCGTTACACAAGCCAACTACAAGTAGAAAGGGGAGAGTGGTTCCGATTCCCGTTTATGATGCAGGCACCGAATCACCATCTGTGTCTACCAAAGCAGCAAAGGTGGCGGCTCCCAGGATGGACCAGGGTGTTGCCGCTGTGAAAATACAGTCGGCGTTTAGAGGGTTTTGTGTTCCGAATTCAAAGCCGTTGGAGAATCTGAGGATTATAGGGCGAGTGAAGTCAGAAGCTGATGAAATGGGGAGGCGTCTTGCAACACAAACTCAGTCGATACGTGGAAATGAGTACGAGTGCCTAAAACTTGACAACCAGATCATGTCTCTGCTGCTCAGACTCGATGCGCTTCAGGTATTTATTTTGACTGCCTTTGCCTTTAATAACGGGGCATGAAACCTTAATCGTTACATGAGATTTACCATTATGTTTAACTAAATAATATATGCTCTTCTTTGCGTGCAGGGTGTGAAGTCATTTGTGCGGGAGTCAAGGAAGGATGTATACCGTCTAGTGTTTCGGCTGCAAGAGGCACTCGATGCCATAACCGCTGAAAAATCTATGTCTGTGGAGGGGTCAGGTCAGAGTGATCATGAGCATATCCCTGAAAGGGATCCTCACTCCCACGCTAACCCAAAGAGTGGTACTCCTGAATTATCAGGAATGGAACCCGAGAAAGAAGGGGTTACGAAAATTTCGGAGGAGGAATATAAGTGCACGATCGGTGCTGCAGATTGCGAAGAACAACAACAGCAGCATATAGGGGGTGAAAACATACAGTGTGACGGCATATGGAAGGGACGAGCAGCAGTCGACAAAATGGAGAACCAGACGCTCGAGGTCAAGGTGGTGTTGGCAGATCTCTACAGGAAACTTGAATCAAGTGATAAATTAATCAGCGATTTGAGCTTTAGAGTTGCTCAACTAGAGCGACAGATATGCGAGGACGAGGACAACGATAAAGAGAAGTGAAACTTGTTGACAATTATTACCAGTTTTGGCAGACCTCTAGAGCTAACTTGAATCAAATGATAAATTAATTAATCAAACGATGAGCAGTAGGAAAAATGGAAAATGAGACTCAAGAAGATTGTGGGCACATTTGTGGAGGAGAGCTAAATCAGAGGATAATTTAATAAATAATTTAAGCTGAGTTAAGGAATGAATCAACACATGATATTTATTTTTGGCATATCCAACTTTTTAGATTTTTTTCATCAAGGAATCCACATGTTTCCTTGTACCAAAAGTTTAGTTGTCACTGAAATAAGTATGTTTCTCGAATATGAATATGAGGCTGTCATTGAAACTAAAATTTAACAATGTAATAAGAAAGAAAGAAGAACCAATTCAAATCTAATCCATTTAACCAAGGAATTCTATATGATTT